>JACEFO010002489.1:0-154826 GCA_015342445.1 Digitaria exilis
CGTGCGGTGGGTAGTAGGTTTTGCTCGAGGTCTGAAGTAGGCTCGAAGAAGCATAAGCAAGTGGCCTCGGGCCGTTGGCATGAGATCACAGCAAACCGGTGGCCTGGTTGCGTCCCGGGTAAGCTCAAGTCGCTTGGTGCCTCGGGCTGAGCCAGGGACTGGGAGGCTGAAGGGGAACCAAGGTGTGAAAAGCTTGCGGCACTTGCGCGCATCGACGGTCCAGCGGTGAGGAGTAAGTTCGTCCACTTTTCTTGGAGAGAAATCCGAATAAAACCGCGGTAATAACCGGCTAAACCAGAAAACTCCGAATCTCGTGGACAGGATGTAGGTGGTTGCCAATCTAGCACCTCTTGCACTTGGTTGGATCCACGGATATACCATCTTGGAAACCGTGTGACCTAAAAACTTCACGCTCGCAAGCCAGAATTCACAACTTGGAGAACTTGGCAATAGAGCTGGGTGATCTCTCACCCGCATCATGAAGAACAATGCGAAGGTGCTCGGCATGCTCTTCCTCATTCTTAGAATATATAAGAATGTCATCGCAAAAACCATTCCACAAACTTGTCTAGTTCAGACATGAAGACCGAATTCATGAGGTACATGAAATAGGCTGGGGCATTCGTGAGTCAAATTGGTGTAACCAGGAATTCATAAAGCCATATCGTGTGGGAAAAGGCAGTCTTGGAATGTCACATGGCCTGATTTTGATTTGGTGATAGCCAGAGCGAAGGTCAATCTTGGAGAACACTCTGGCGCCAGCTAGTTGGTCGAACAAGATGTCAATACGGGGGAGTCGGGTACTTGTTCTTAATAGTTACCGCATTGAGAGGCCGGTAATCAATACACAACTCAAGGAATGGTCCTTCTTCTTCACAAAGATAGCGGGACATCCACTCAACTACATGACGTCCTCCTGCGCAGGGCCAGGTAGTTCTCCCACCAAAGGAGAGCTGGGCCGCGGAGCTGCTGCGCCGCGAACACGACCTTGCGGTTGGAGGTGCAAGGCTGCCAAAATTGGTGAACTTGGACTCGATGCTCGAATCCAGGGTGTCGGCCTCCAAAGCTCATCAGCTCGAGGAGAAAATCGGCGGGTGCGTGCCAGAAAATCTTCGTATCTGGCCACCTGAGCTGAGAGGCCCGTTGACCTTCCTGCTGAAGCATCTGTGCTGCATCATCTGCTGCTGATGCTGCAGGTTCCGGGAATCTCCGTTGCGTGGCATAAAGCTGCTGCCACGTCGGAGGTTGCTGCGGAGGAGGAGGTGGCGGGTGGCTGTTGCTGCCCCTCTGGCCCCTGCTGGTTAGCGTTTGGAGCCACTAGCGTCGTGACCGCTGCGGGTGATTGCCATCTGCAGTAGGACTTATATTAGCCACATTCCATAAGCTTGCATAATGAATGACAAGATAGAACGTGACATATATTTAAAGTGTACTGCGCAGAATGGCAAGTCAGCACGCAGTTCGGAAGAAAAATCATATCTCCCGACAGGAAACAAGTCAAATGCTCCCATTCGGTCAGTTAGCTCGGAACTTTTATGCTCTACAACTTTCATGTTGGGCTCGGAATCAAATTCGGACTGGAACTAAGCCGAAAAATTCAATCTTTAGCTCTCTGCATTTGCTGTTTTTCAGCAGGCCGAGCTATAGTGTTTTGGTTGCCATTTTTATTTCGCTTAACCAATGGGGTTGCAATTTGGTGATCATTTTGTTTGACAAATTCCAAACAACTTTGTAGTTCACATCACAGCCCAGAAATGAATGGAAAACCCATCAATAATTAAAACAAGGTCAGCTGCAGAATGTTTTCAACACAGCTGTAACAACATCATCAAGTTTTACACCACAACCACACCATTAATTACATTGCCACCAAATAGGAGGAGCTCAACTCCATCTAGCCTATTATAACATGAAGCCAAAATCTAGGCCTAGCGGAGGAGTAAACTTGCTACTACCACTCTAAAAATCATCCAAGTTGTTAGCGGTAGCCTCGCTGCCCATAGGTGAAGGTGGAGCTGGAAGGGGCGGCATGTCATCCTCGGTGTCCATGTCGGAATCGGGGGCCTCTCCTTCACCATTCCCTCCTTCTTGCTCAAGAAGGTGCTGAGCGTCATGGGCGGCAAGCATAGCATTTGCATGCTCCAAGGTACCATGTACCTCCTCAAGCTCATCTCTAGTTTGTGCTAACTCATTCTGGGTGTTGTTGTGTGCAATCTGGAGGTCATTCAATTGCCTCTCCAAGTCAGCAATCATGGCATCTCTAGTGGTCACCTCAATGGACAAAGAGGTCCTCTCAACCCCTATGTCACGGGCGCGAGCGGACATGTCCATAGCAATGTTGAGCATCTCGCTCTGCGACCGTCCAAGAAGTGCCTGCAAACGGTGATACGCCCGTATCCACCTCATCATCAAAGCGGCTGCTGCGACGGGGTTCTCCGCCATCCTCAAAGGAGAAGCTAAGGTAGCGCCTCATCCAGTGGGGATCATTCGGCTGAGTCGGAGGAAACAGCCCAAGCAACTGGTGCTCTACCAAGCTTTGGTTCTGAGCACAAAAAGAACTGATGCCATTCAAAGCAGCTAGCTCGCAAGTCGTCTCCATGTGGTGTCCATGAACTTCCACCGTCCAGGTGGGGGAACTAGGACACGGCGGGTGACGGTGTACCACCAAACGCACACGGGAACGAGTCACACCACGGTCTCGGATGAGGATTCTCTCATATTGTGGCGGTGTAGGGTAGGCCAAGTGCCTGTAGAACCGACCACAAGATGCTAGGGAAGCCTTCCCATCCCAAGCAATCAGAGAAAGACACGTCGTTGGGGTGGCTAGCCAGGTCAGCGAGGGTGTCCATCTGAACCAAAAGGAAAAGGGGCAAGGGTGAGAACCGGTTAGTGCCAAAGAGCAAAAACAGATTCTGTGCAGGGTGGTAAAAATTACAAAACTCGAAATCTACAAGCTCAAAAATTCCCAAATTTGGCCAGGACATTGTTTAAATAATTCCTAACAAGTTTCATGTTGGAGGTTTGAGCAGAAACTGTCGTTAAGATGGTGTAAAAATTCAATTTTTATCTCACTGTCCCCAGAAATTTCCAGCAGACAGGGGGTTACCATTTTTAGCATAACTCCAATTTTACTGAACCATTTTCGTTTAAATTTCTCCAGCATTTACTTCATAATATTTATGACAACTTTCATGTTGAACACTTTTTCATTTGGCAACGTTTTCAGTTTCGATTTAAGGTTGCAAACAGACTGTTCTCAGCAGCATTTTTTTTTTGGGTTGTAATTTTCAATTTCTTTGACGGCGGTTTGATTTGGCCAAGGGTTAAAATTGATATTAATTCAGTGAGAATGCAATGCATGAGCGGCCTATTCGTTCTCACCAACACACATGCCAATAACTTTTGGCTTACGAAGTTAGTGCCGGTGGCTAGGCAATATCCGTCTCTCCCTATATTAACTAGTCGAATTTCTCTAACCGTTTCAACATACGGATTCGCGGTTAGTGTACCTGCAGAAAATTCCATTCCAGAGCATGTATAATCAACCTTTCGTGCCAGCACTCACGAAAGCGTCTCCATTCATTACCACCCACTATAGAGGTGGCACCCGATCGTTTAACATTGAACGGGCAATGTTCATATGTCACCAAGGCAACATATTGACAGTTTCATACGCTATTGGAATAGCGTATTGACTTTGTGCCGCCATCATATTTGCATATGATGCCGTGGTACGCTACAGCAATTGCCGTACCTTGCGCCCACCATCCTATTCTAGTTTCATACGCCATCACAGCGTATTGACTATGTGCCGCCACTATATTTTCATATAGTGCCGTGGTACGTTACAGCAATCGCCGTACCTTGCGCCCACCATTGCGGAAAGTAAATGACAGAATGAAATGTGCTGGAAGTCAGTATAATATACTATTTGCCACCTATCATACCGTGATCCCTTAACCCACATAGGCTTCACGCTCTAGGTAACATCCTTAGCGGTCCTAACAACAACCTTCCACCGAAAAGCACGGCGGAAGTACGAGTTGGCAAATTTTATTCCAAAAATATTTATTTAAGGTTTGTTGGTCTCTCTGGTGCGCTGTTTCGGCTCTGATGCCAGCTGTGGCGGTTCCACTCCGAAATTATTCCAAGTTAAGTACCCCGGGACCACTAACCGAGTAGTCAGGCACTTAATCCGGAATAAGCTGGAGCGCCGTCGGATTAAACCCGATAAACCACGTTCTTTTCTCGATCGAAACAACAGCACGCCCACACGAAGGTGAGTTCCAGAGATTACAACATTCTACAAATTAACTTACACACATAGATATTACAAGTTATTACAAACCAGGTTCAAATTTAAATCAGAGTACAAGTCTTGCAGCGGAAATAAAAGTTCATTACAGCGGAATTTAAAAAGTCATAACAACTGAATTTAGAGGTTCATTGCAGCGGAAGTAAAACAATCTAACGACGATACAAAATAACTCCGTGCTGAAGCCTGCCACGAAGCTACTCCTCCCGATCCTCGCCAGAGGACGGAACCCATTCGATGTGCCAGCCAGGTGGAACCTGGGCAGGCCAAGACAAAGCATCCACATCCAAAGGTATACCTGTAAATATTGCCACAAGCAAGGCTGAGTATACTAATACTCAGCAAGGCTTACCCGTCTGGTGAAAACTACATCACCGACATCTAGACAATGAGAGGCTTTTGGCTGGTGGGTTTGTTTGCCAAAAAGCAACTAAGAGTAGGTCCTTGCTTTCAAGTTTTAGCATCATATTCTAGTAGATTTAACCATTCTAGATTAGCATCCTGTCTAATCATACAAGTGGTGCAGTACAATTTATTTCATACAACAAGTTCATCATTCTCATAGTTCCACTTGTTACTCAATGTAGCAGGGCGGTCAAGCAGTCTCATTAACCGCGAGAAGCGGACAGTTCGAACCGAATTTCTGCTACCTGGCCAGGGGAAACCCAACACACACGGATACTCTGCTTGCTATAAAAGGTACAAGCATTTCCCAACCTTTCCCATCGATCCACAATTCGGAACCGGGTCCATTTCCTTAGGATAAAGGTTTACTGCTTCACTCACAGTCTCACGCATATATCCACAAGTGTACGGCAGGGGAAAACAAAGTTTCCAAGGAGAGATGGCTATCGGCCCTAGCTGCTTCAATCTGGTACCGGGCTTACCGATCCCCATACATCGGCATGCATGTGGTACGTTCAAAAACTTGACACACTCAACCACACATTTCGACCTTAATCAATTATCATACACGGACGGGAGATCTACATCTATCATCCCGCCCGTCAATCCTTATGATTCCAACATAAGTAAAGACAAGCAAATCCTATGTCTCGCGAGTGACAGGAAATCACTCGACTTGTAACGGACCTATAGCCATGCACTATCGATCCCTTTCATACTAGTATTGCAAGTCATAGGTACTAGGAAATGTGCAGCTAAGGTATTCAATCAACTCCTTGAACGTAAATGCACAAACATAGAGAATTCAAAGTGCATAATTTGGTAAAGTTAGGTTATGCTCCGGGGCTTGCCTTCTTGCTCGGACTGGGGGTTAGCCTCCGGGTTGGTCGATCCTGCACCGGCACCTTCCTCCGGGACTTCTTTCTCGTCTGCGGGAATGAGGTGGTAGTTGCCGTCCGGGATGGCGCCTTCTACATGAGATGCATAACTTAGGGTGGCTGTTCTGGAATTTCAGATTCCATTAATTTTATTCTAACTAACTACAAAAAGGTTTATTCTTTTATATAAATCGATTTCCATCTAGATTACTTCGCATTTTTGTTTCTCCTTTTCTGCTCATCATTTTTATCTATAAACTTTATGACAGCTACTGGAGTATAAGAGTCAAGCTCAGTCCAAAATTTAGCTAATTTTGAGCTACACATAATTTATTAAAAAATATAACAAGTTGCTGCCAGCAGAATTGAATTTAATTCATATAAAATCGAAAATTCACCCATTTCAGGAGATCTTTCTACCAAAGCTAGGCATAAGTATGAGGAGGGCTCTGGCCAAGTGGTGGCTCAAACTAACCCTTGGGTAGTCCTCAATATTTTTCTATCCAAAAACACATATTTAATTATTTGCCATCCTAAACAGAGCAAAAATTAAGTTTTTCATTTTTAACATGTGTGCCAACAAGGTTTTAGTTCTCAGGAGCAAAATGGTGATTTTTCGTTGCACATATTATTTTTAATGATTTCTGCACTGCAAAAAGACAGGAAATACATCTAAATTCATAACTGGAGCTACCAATCATATTTTTGGGTCCCCTTTGGACACAAGCTGTCCAAAGTCGCTATACACAACATATCCAAAGCTCAACCCTAGCGCAGCTCTGGATTGGAAATGGTGCATAACTTTAGATTTTCCTTGTTTGAATTTTAATTCAAAAACAGTTCGTCAAAAGTACAAACATATCTAATAGAGATTGTAATTTAGACTCTCACGAATCCAGGGAGTATTTTTGTGCAGTTTTCCGATTTTTGTACGATTTTTAATCGATTTTACAAGTTTCGGGAAAATCAAATCTAGGGTTAAGAATCTATTTTCACCGAGAACCCTAGAACTTTCAAAACTTCAAGAACGAGTCCCTGAACTTTTGCGCAGAGACCCCTACACAAACGAAGACGATGAAGGAAGGCCCTCGGCTCTCGCCGGAGTTGCGCCGGCCAAACGGCGGCGAACTAGGCTCGGGGAAGTGGGGGAAAAGCTGCCTGGGCTCACCACGAGTCGTTTGGGGACGGTTTGGAGGCCGGGGATGGTCGGAGTTTCGCCGGCGACGAGGTGGTGGCGGCGCGGCCGCCGCGGCTTCTACGCCGGTGAGCTCGGGGTCGTTCGCCGAGGTTCGAGGGGTCCTAGAGCACCAGTGGAGCTCGAGGAAGCCAATGGCGTGCTCGGTTGACCTCGGGGACGGCTCGGAGTAGGGGCTCGACGTGCGGGTGCTCCGGCGGCCGGAATTCGCGATTTGGGGGAAATCTCAAATTCTCGCCGGAGAAAGGACAATGTCTTGGGGAAAGTTGGGGGTTTTGGAGCTGGTGGAGTGGACTAGCTCCGTGCGGGATGGATTTGGGAATGGTGGAGCGTGGACGAGGAATTTCGCGAAGAGCTTGGGTTCGGCTTGCGCGTCGCGAGGAGGAAGAAGACCGAGCGAGCGCGGGGAAGTGGAAATGGCCAAGTGAGCGAGTGAGAGGAGGGGTGTGAGTGCGCGGTGGAGTGATTGAGCACGCAAGGGAGGCACTGTGCGGCCTCGGGAGCGTGCGAGCGCGTGGGTGGCTGTCGCGGTCGCCATTGATGGCGCGCGAGCTCGAACAGAGCGCACACGCGCGGTTGGGCGTCAAAGATCATCGCGTGATGAAGTGGAGATCCTCAGCAGAGGCTTTGTCGCGACGCGAATGGACTCTACCGCCTGCAGTGCGCTCGGCGCGGCGCGAGCGCGCGTGCGGCCACGGCGGCGCGCGACCGTATGATGGCGCTCCGCGGCGCGAGGCGAGGCGAGGCGACAGCGGCGAAGTGATGGCTCGGGAGTGGCCGGACAAGAGCTAGGCGACAAGCGCCAGCGTCCGCCGCGGCTTGGCCAGCTCAGCGCCGCCTGCGCCGCTCGCCGGCCACGTGGCGGCCGAGCTCCGGCCAGCGCAGCGCGCGCCAGGGGCACTGTAGCATGCCCGTGGAGCTCCGATTTCCAAATTCGAATTTTCTCCAAAAATTCGAACTGAACTTCGAAACGGGTAAAATTTAAAGTTGGGGTCTGAGGTGTGGGACACAACTTTCGAGCTTGGACCAGGCACTTCGACCAGGCGCTACGGCGCTTCGAGCTTGAACCGCAAGCTCGAGCTTGCCGAGCCTCGAATGGTCGGAAACGCCACTCGAGGGTGAGTGCCCCCCTCGAGCTTGGCTGCGAAGCCTCGAGCGTGACGGAACGTCGCTCGAGGGTAAGTGCCCCCTCGAGCTTGGCTGCGAAGCCTCGAGCGTGCCGAAACGTCGCTCGAGGGTAAGTCCTCGAGCTTGGCTGCGGAGCCTCGAGGGTGACGGAACGTCGCTCAAGGGTAAGTGCCCCCTCGAGCTTGGCTGTGGAGCCTCGAGCGTGACGGAAACTACTGGCTAGGCTCGATCGTCACGGACATAGCTCGATCGGGACGGACATCCGGGCTAAGCTCGATCGTGACGGACATCCGGGCTAAGCTCGATCGTGACGGACATCCCCGCTCGAGGGTCATCGAGCGGAACGAACGCCGTGGCGAGGTTGTCGCGAAGGGCTGTTGGTGATGACAACTACTCTTTTTGGTCCGAGATTTTTAGATTTCAGTTGGGTGCCAAACAACCCTTGTTTTTGAATTATAATTGAATTTTTGACGAATTTTTGAATTTCAACCCAATTCCCTGTTGCTTTGATTTTAATTGCACTTTTTAATTCTTTTGACATCAGAGATGTCACAAGTAGCTGTCATAAAGTTTATAAATAAAAATGATGAACAGAAAAGGAGAAACAAAAATGAGAAGTAATCTAGGTGGAAATTGATATATATAAAAGGATAAACCTTTTTGTTAATTAGTTAGAATAAAATAAAGGGAATCTGAAATTCCAGAACAGCACCCTATAATGTGAAGTAATAAATAGAATTCTTTTATATATGTACACAATCACCATCGAAGTCAAATAAAATTTTCCACACCTACACCCTGTTTTTGTGAAGAAAATAGTAGTGCTTAAGCATGTCTAGGTGAATATGGCCTTCAAGGCCTTAATACTTAGGATCAATAGGCAGCCACCTTAAGCTATGCATCTCATGTAGAAGGCGCTATCCCGGACGGCAACTACCACCTCATCCCCGCTGACGAGGAAGAAGTCCCAGAGGAAGGTGCCGGTGCAGGAGCGACCAACCCGGAGGCTAACCCCCAGCTTGAGCAAGAAGGCAAGCCCCGGAGCATAACCTGACCTTTACAAATTATGCACTTATGAATTGCCTATGCTTGTGCATTTACGTTTCAAGGAGTTGATTGAATACCTTAGCTGCACATTTCCTAGTACCTTTGACTTGCAACACTAGTATGAAAGGATCGATAGGGCATTGCTCTAGGTCCGTTACAAGTCGAGTGATTTTCTGTCACTCGCGAGACATAGGAATTGCTTGTCTTTACTTATGTTGGAATCATAAGGATTGACGGGCGGGATGATAGATGTAGATCTCCCGTCCGTGTATGATAATTGATCTAAGGTCGAAACGTGTGGATGAGTGTGTCAAGTTTTTGAACGTACCACATGCATGCCGGTATATGGGAGCCGGTAAGCCCGGTACCAGATTGAAACAGCTAGGGCCGATAGCCATCTCTCCTTGGAAACTTTGTTTTCCCCTGCCGTACACTTGTGGATATATGCGTGAGACTGTGAGTGAAGCAGTAAACCTTTATCCTAAGGAAATGGACCCGGTTCCGAATTGTGGATCGATGGGAAAGGTTGGGAAACGCTTGTACCTTTTATAGCAAGCATAGTATCCGTGTATGTTGGGTTTCCCCTGGCCAGGTAGCAGAAATTCGGTTCGACCTGTCCGCTTCTCGCGGTTAATGAGACTGCTTGACCGCCATGCTACATTGAGTAACAAGTGGAACTTTGAGATTGATAAACTTGTCCTATGAATTAAATTGTATTGCACCACTTGTATGCTTAGAGAGGATGCTAATCTAGAATGGTTAAATTTACTAGAATATAATGCTAAAACTTGAAAGCAAGGACCTACTTTTAGTTGCTTTTTGGCAAACAAACCCACCAGCCAAAAGCCACTCATGTCTAGATGTCGGTGATGTAGTTTTCACCCGACGGGTAAGCCTTGCTGAGTATTAGTATACTCAGCCTTGCTTGTGGCATTGATTTACAGGTACCATGTTGGATGTGGCCGTCGATGCTTTGACTTGGCCTGCCCAGGTTCCCCCTGGCTGGCATATCGAGCCATCGAATCCAAGTTCTCCATTTTGGCTACGCCGTGCACTCCTAACCGCAAGGTGGTCTTCACGGCGCAGCAGCTCCGCGGCACCGCTCTCCTGTGGTGGGAGAACTACCTGGCCCTTCTGCAGGAGAACCATGTTATTGAGTGGGAGGAGTTCAAAACTGCCTTCAAAGCCCACCACATTCCTGCTGGGTTGGTCGAAAGGAAGTTGACTGAGTTCCTGGCTCTGACTCAGGGAAACCGCACTGTGCTACAGTACGCCCAGGCTTTCAATGGTCTGTGTCCATATGCGGGTCATCATGCCGACTCTGATGTGAAGAAGATGGAGAGGTTCCGACGTGGCCTCAACACCAAGCTCAAGGTTCAGCTGACCACCACACGAGTTGCCACATATGGTAAACTTGTGAATATTGCTATTGCCTAGGAAGATGCTAACATGGTGCATAAGGCTGAGAAGAAAAGAAAGGCTCCCGCTGGACCTTGGGTGGACAACCTCAGAGGTTCCGCCTGATTCCCCCGGCTGCACCACAAGGACAGCCAAGGGCACCTCAGGGAGGACGATGGGTTGCCAGGCCACCACAGCAGGGTGCGCCCCATTTCCCTCCACCGCCGCAGCAGCAACCGGCGCCGAGGCAAAATGTGCAGCAGCCGCTCCGTCCGGGAGGTGGCTACCAATGCTTCAAGTGTGGCAGCAACAGTCACTTCATCAAGGACTACCCACAAAACAAGCCACAGAACCAGCCTCCTAGAAATCAGCAGAACAAGGGCAAGCAGCAGCGCGTCCAAGTCAGGCAGGGAAGGCTCAACTACACCACCCTGGCTGACCTACCTGAGGGAGCACCGGTCATGACTGGTACCTTCCCTATCCACAACCAATCTGCTGTGATATTGTTTGATTCCGGGGCAACACATAGTTTTATAAGCACAAGATTTCATGCAAAATGTGGGTTAAAATCTTATCACACCAAATCAGCATATGTGATATCAACAGCGGGAGGTAAAATAGCATCCAACCAAGTCACTCGAAAAGTACCAATCAGGTTGGGTAGTAAAGTGTTTTCTACTGATTTAATTCTGCTTGGGTTGGAAGGGATTGATATTGTTTTGGGGGCGAATTGGATGACTCAACATAAGGTTGTGCTAGATGTTGCTGAAAGGGTTGTGGAAATAATCTTGCATACACATGGCCCTAGTGCACTATATCTGCCGGACCGGAATTGTGCCAATGCTTGTGCTTACACCATGGTAGAAACACAACTAAAAGACATTCCGGTGGTATGTGAGTATGCCGATGTTTTTCCAGATGACTTACCTGGGATGCCGCCGGATAGGGACATTGAATTTGTGATTGAACTCCAACCTGGCACAGCACCTATATTAAAGAGACCCTATAGGATGCCACCCAATGAATTGGCTGAATTAAAAATTCAACTCCAAGAACTACTAGACAAGGGTTTCATCCGTCCAGTGTTTCATTCCTTAAGGTTGTGTATTGATTACCAGCCTCTTAATGCGGTGACCATAAAAAACAAGTATCCACTTCCCCGCATTGATGTCCTTTTTGATCAACTAGCTGGTGCCAGAGTGTTCTCTAAGATTGATCTTCGCTCTGGCTATCACCAAATAAAGATTCGACCTTGTGACATTCCGAAGACTGCCTTTTCCACCCGCTACGGACTTTATGGATTCTTGGTCATGTCATTTGGGCTCACGAATGCCCCAGCCTACTTCATGTATCTCATGAATTCGGTTTTCATGTCCGAGCTCGACAAGTTCGTGGTGGTTTTCATTGATGACATTCTCATATATTCCAAGAATGAGGAAGAGCATGCCGAGCACCTTCGCATTGTTCTTCAAAGATTGAGAGACCATCAACTCTACGCCAAGTTCTCAAAATGTGAATTCTGGCTAGAAAGTGTGAAATTCTTAGGTCACACGGTTTCCAAGGATGGTATATCCGTGGATCCAACCAAGGTGCAAGAGGTGATGGATTGGCAACCACCTACCTCTGTCCACGAGATTCGGAGTTTTCTGCGTCTAGCTGGTTACTATCGTCGCTTCATTCCGGATTTCTCACGGATTGCTAAACCCATGACCGAACTCTTAAAGAAGGGAGTCAAATTTGAGTGGAGTGACAAATGTGAAGAAGCTTTCCAGACTTTGAGAAAACATTTAACTTTAGCCCCAGTTTTAGCTCAACCCGACAGCACCAAGTCCTATGATGTCTATTGCGATGCTTTAGGCACCGGACTTGGCTGTGTTCTTATGCAAGAGAACCGAGTCATTGCTTATGCTTCCCGAGCACTCCGGCCGCATGAGCAAAATTACCCTACGCATGATCTTGAGTTAGCAGCGGTCATTCATGTTCTCAAGATTTGGAGACACTACCTGATGGGTGTTCCATGTAACGTTTACACCGATCACAAAAGTCTCAAATACGTCTTCACTCAGGCACATTTGAATATGAGGCAGCGAAGATGGTTGGAGTTAGCGAAGGACTATGACCTTAGTGTGCATTATCACCCCGGGAAGGCTAATGTGGTTGCGGATGCACTAAGCCGCAAGGCTCACTGTCACTGCCTTTCCATGGAGTCCTACGCTGACACCTTGTGCCATGAAATGGCAAAGCTCAACTTGGAGATTGTTCCTCATGGATACTTCAACCATATCTCTGTCGAACCAACTTTGCATGATCAGATTGTTGAGGCCCAATTAAATGATGCAAAGATTAAAATCCTCAAGAGAAAATTGGCAAAAGAGAAGGTAAAGGAAAAATATAAATGTTTCCGGCTAGATGGGCAGGGAGTGTTGTGGTTTGGACATCGGATAGTGGTGCCCAAGAACACTGAACGCCGAAGGAAAATTATGGATGAAGCTCATCTCTCCAAATTTTCTATCCATCCTGGTAGCACCAAAATGTACCAAAGATCTGAAACAAAACTTTTGGTGGACTAGGATGAAGCGGGAGATTGCCACGTATGTGTCAGAATGTGACACGTGTCAGCGGGTAAAGGCTAGCCACTTGAAGGTACCAGGCACTCTTCAACCTCTACCTATTCCCTCATGGAAGTGGGAGGATATAAGCATGGACTTCATCGTTGGACTTCCCAGAACCCCTCAGGGGCATGACTCCATTTGGGTAATTGTGGACTGCCTCACCAAGACCGCACATTTTATTCCGGTCAATACTGCTTATACCGTTAGGAGGTACGCTGAAATCTATTTGGAACGGATCGTTTGTCTACATGGGGTACCCAAGACGATAATTTCAGATCGTCGTACTCAATTTGTGGCACGCTTTTGGGAACAACTGCAACTATCCCTAGGCACAAAACTGATCCTTAGTTCAGCATGTCACCCTCAAACCGACTGGCAGACAGAAAGGGTAAATCAAATACTTGAAGATATGCTTCGAGCTTGTGTCATCCATTATGGGAAAAATTGGGAGAAATGTTTATCCCTGGCTGAATTCTCTTATAACAACAGCTACCAAGCGAGTCTTAAAATGGCACCTTTCAAAGCCTTATATGGTAGAAGATGTCGGACACCGTTGTGTTGGTCCCAGGCAGGCAAGAGGTACGCATACCGCCCTGACCTTGTGAAGGAAGCGGAAGAAAAGGTTAGGATTATCCGCGAAAATTTGAGAACCGCACAATCACGGCAAAAGAGTTACTTTGATCAAAGGCGGAAGCCCCTTCAGTTTGAAGCCGGCGATCATGTGTATCTCAAGGTGTCCCCGACCAAGGGTGTGCAAAGGTTTGGGTTGAAAGGAAAACTTGCACCTCGCTACATTGGTCCGTATGAAATCACTCAACAATGTGGACCAGTAGCGTACCATGTGAAGCTTCGGCGAGAAGCTCTCCGTCGTGCACAATGTATTCCATGTCTCCCAACTCAAGCAGTGTCTTCGTGTTCCGACCGAGGTTGTTGAGCAAGAAGAACTCTCGGTTGAACCGGATCTTTCTTATGATGAGCGTCCCATCAAGATCCTCGATGAGAAGGAGAGACAAACACGAAGAAGAGAAATTAAAATGTATAAAATTCAGTGGAGTCATCACTCCGAGGATGAAGCCACATGGGAAACTGAGGACTATCTTAAAAAGAACTTCCCCGACATCCTTCCTAAGACCAAGGTACCTCTCTCTCTACCATGTCCCTAAGCGATATCGAATCTCGGGGCAAGATTCCTTTTAAGGGGGATAGACTGTGACATCCCTGATGTTAGTACTCTAAAAACACAATCAAAACAGGATTAAGGGTAGCAATGGTGGAAGCACACAAAATTTGATCAAAATTCGAAATTTAAATTCAAACAAAGGCCTTTTTGACACCCAACTAAAATCATGATAGCCGTGCTCACAGATACGAGCGGCCTGGATCCTTTTTTATTAGAAGATGATGCTAAGGTTGATGTTGAAATATTCTATAATTATTTATACATTATTATTAATGGGTTTATACTTGGGTTTCTACTCACTTGTAGTAATTTGGATGATAATAAAATGAAACTACTAAAAGTGCTAATGCAGTTTAACCGTGTCAAGCCTTTTGTTCTTGCATAACCCGTGTTATACTTGTTAAGTAAGATGGTTTAGTTACACTTGCAACTATTCAACAAAATCCCGGATGGGTAACAGATGGAGCATTGAATAATCAGTCGCTTGCTGAGTTTCTAGAGGATCTGCCGTACTTCTACCTGTGTTCAAGCAGTCGGTGTCCCTGTGGACTTGAGGCTCTACTAGTTATGAAACATTTACTATTATGAAGACTTTCGTTGTGTTATTTGTTTAAGACTATGTCTTGTGTTAAACTCTGATGTAAACTATTTTATTTCGAGCATTGTGTTCTCTGTGATCCATATTTGTAATCTATATGTGTTCTGTGGACATCCTAGGCACACATATGGAAGCATTCGGGTTTCTTAGAAATATGGGTGTTACAAAGAAGGTCAGGACGTCCCAACGCCTGGCACATAGAACACCTACGGAAGTTCTATACGCAGAGCTAGTTTTTCTGTTTCTTTTCCATGAAACGTTGTACCTGACATTCTCACGGTGAATAAATAAAGTGTGTGAGCTCAAACTTTGCTTTCACATCTTATTTTTGTTGTCTAAACATGCACAAAAACGTACTACGGCCATCAGGCCACGGGTCGCAAACCCACCACAAGGTCTACTTTAAAATAAGAAGGCCGCTAGGCTTACGCCTACCAATCATAATGTAAAAGCATAGCAAAATAGAATACTACCTCAAGGTGTTCTAGCATGCAATAGTACTACATCACAGTACCAAACTACGACACCACAAGTGCTACGACATAGTTTCAAAAGCTACTTAAAAAATATCTTACAAACTTGAGTCATCAGCCTAAAAGTCCAACCGCTCCATGATAACCTTGGTCACCAGCTCCACTTGCTCCTCCGAAACAACATACTTCGTCTCGTCAAGATCACCTACCCGTCCTTGGACAAAAGGGGTCATATCCTGGTCTGACCTTAAAGCCTTGACCAAAGATAACACATGGGCAACGCAAGTACTCGCCGTGTCACGGACGTATGATGACAGCTCTTTGGCAGCATCACGCAGTTCATGGATCAGCGCTTCATGGCTCCTCGAGTTTCCGGCGGTGCCAAATAGGTCCACCAAGGGAGCGGCAGCGTCAAAGACTTTTTGATAGTGTTCACGAGCCACCTGGAGTGAACAGTTTAAGACCTTGTTCTCCTTCTCAAGGCGAGACACAATGTTCTTCAGTTCCAGTTCGACCTTCTTCATGTTGTCCACCTCAACAGACCAGGAACTTGACAATTTTTGAGTGACCTTGAGCTGACGACGCAACTCCAAGACTTCAGCCTTGGCCTTCTGGCACTACCTGTAGTCTTCATTGGCCTTGTGCTTCCAGTCCTTGGCCACCTTCTATAGCTTCTCTGCCTCCTCTTGGACCCGGCTGGCGGTGTTATGCCAGTCCATCGCTTTGGCTTTTAGTTGCTCTTTTTGGGCCTCCGCATCTTCATAACAGATGTGGATTTCAGCTCACTAAATATTGCTCAAAATGCAAAGGTTTCAGGTTGTCATTACCTAACAGTTTCTCCTTGTAGTTGCGGAGATGGCCTTTCACGCGCCGTTTTGCTTGCTTCGCCTTTTCGACGCGTCGCCTCATGACATCCTTGTAAGCTTTGACCTCATCTTGGCTCTTCTGGAACATGGCACGCTCTTCCTCCAACCGCAACTCCTGGAGGTCCATTACCACCTCTCACTCCACAAAGCATTGCAGCAATGCAGACTTTTGGGCGGATCTCTCCGCAATACCCTGACATAACAAACATGTCATACATGTAGGCCTTCTCATGGCCAAATTAAATAAACAAACGGGGAAGCGCACCTAGAAGACGCGAAGGCATGATACGGCTAGCTCTTGGCCTCTCCTCAATTCTGCGTGATCAAGCTCGCCATCGAACATCCAGGTCTTCTCATGGTCATCAATACATCCAAGCCAAAATCGATCACCTACGGGGCGCACCTCCTCCTCTTGTGGCCGCAACGACCGTGGAATCTCTTCAACTTCCACTACCACGGCTACCCCGACTTCCTCTACTACGCCTATCACGAGTCCGGTGTCCTCCTCATCACCTTGCCGCGGTTGACGCGAACTTCCCTGGCCCATCGATTCAAAGGAAAAGGGCGGGCGCCTCTTTGGCACAACCGACGGGCTTCTTGGTGCAGCAGTTGTAGTTGGGGGCTCAGCGGTAGCAGATGCGGCAGCAGTGAAGGCCTCCTTGGATGCAGCCTCGGTGCTCAAACCTGCAGCAGGAGCTGAGCGTATTTCTGGATCAGTAGCAGATGCATCACTCCTGGTGTCAAAAACGCTGCACGCAATACATTGCGTCGAGTCAAAATCTCGATCAACATACAACAGGAAATAAAAGATCATCTCCAAGACATACCTGGGGGTGGAGCTCGTCGGATTTGTGGCCTCTTCAGGCGATGCCCCTCGCCGGCTGGCACGACCCTCTCCCGCTGCACACCTACAGTAGGTGCAGAGGTAGGTCCCCTCTCCGCCGCATCTGTCGGCTCCTCGGCATTCTTCTGGACAGGGCTCGGGGGCTGGACGGGTGATACAGCCTCAGCGATCAAAGATTCATAGGGTGGGGAGTTATCAGCGATGACAACATGCTTGCCAGGCTTCTATACCGAGGACCCCTCTCGGGCATGCTGAGCCTACATCCGATAAGCAACAGACCCACTTCCGGTGTCTTGATCGGGTTGGGAGTCCTTTTTCTTGCCCTTAGAATCCTTGGCACACACATCATCATCGGAAACGCTCCAGTCAGATTCCCACCAATCGTCATGCACGTACGCATCAGGGGAAGTAGAACAAGATGGAACAAATTGCTCTCGACCTACCTTGCCAGCATCCTTCAAATGAGTAGCATTCTTCGGGTCATTGATGTCCAAAGGGGACGGGCTGAAGAAAGTGGTGCTCCAATCCTGAGCAAAATGATATTCAGTGTTAGAAATAAAGCTTAGCGTGGCAATTAAATCTTTGTCGCAGAGGAACTACAAAGTACAAGTACACCTACCTCTGACGGTGGGTTTGCAGCATTGAACTCGAGAACTTTTGGAGGGATCTATGTCACATCTTGGAGATACCTCCTCACAAACACCATGGCTTCATCGTCACTAAGGGGTTCTGGTTGGCTCTGGTTGGGATCTTTCTATCCAAGATATTGAGATTCTATGTGTTGCCTTATCTTGAAAGGCTGAATGCGATGCTACAAAAAGTTTAGGTACACCCCGGCTCTGGTTAGGCCAACCTCCCTCAGTTCTCCAATCTTCTCCAACAAGACTTTAATCTAGTCGGTGGCGCTCTCCTTGAGGATTTGATTCCAGCAATTCTACTTCCATTGTAGATCTAGTACTATATCTGGCAATGAATGAGCATGGTTGGCCACATAGAACCATTCTTGCTCCCAATTTCAGTGGGTGTCCTTGGTCCCATACAGGATGTATTTCTCTTGCATCCCCTGCTTAAACTGTAGTGCGGCCCCACTTATGTACTTGGGGTCCTCATCCTTGGGAACGCTCTTCAGTCGGAATAGATTCAAGAACAGCTCAAAATCGAGATCAATCCCAAGGAAGGCCTCGCACAAGTGGATGAAGATCGACAAATGCAAATACAAGTTTAAACTCAAGTGGGCCACTTGGATCCCATCGTGATTCAGCACCCCTCAAAAGAAATTGTGGATGGACAAGCTGAATCCTACCTCGAAATAACAGCAAAATACACTTACCTCGCCGGTGTCTTTGGACGGAAATGCCGAATCCTCCTCAGGGATCTTCCATCCACTGATGACCTCATTGGGCAGGAATCCTAGCCGCATCAACTCCTGAATGTGCCCAGTCTCAATCATTGATGGCTGCTAGGACTCCTCGTTTGCCAGCACTTCTTGCCTCGAGCAGTGGTGGTGGCGGATTCCTCCTTCCTTTTGCGGGTGGTGGGGACGGCCGGTTTCTCCTTCTGGCTGGTCCAGCGCGGCGCCAGACTTCCTCCGGCCATATGCTCCGACCGCGATTCGATCTCCTACGGAGGTGGATTGGGTTGGGGATTGTGCTCGCAATGCTCCTCGCGCGGCTCGAGGGATGAACTTCCTATCAAGGTTTCGGGTTTGAGTGAACAATTGCCGGGAAGATGAATCGTCGAACTAAAAGTGCCTCCTAACGGCACATTAGTGGTGGCACCCTTGTAAGTAGGGTACGGTTTCCGTAACCGACGGGATTGTTTCCGCTCTTCAAGCCAAAATGTTCTCGAGTGGTTACTTTTAAAGACCCTTTCTTGCCCTTTTTCAATCCGAATTCCTACCAAGGCTCGGGGGTTGTGGATAAGTACCAATTATTTTCCAAAAATTTAAGGATTTAATTAATTCTCAAAATGAATTTAAAAAGCGCAGGTTGCGAGTTTCACAAGAACTCCAATTCCTGTGAAATTAAAGATCTTTGACAGTTTCCTTTAAAGAACCTCAGATTCTTTTTGTCAAAAGCAAAACGAGGCTCGGGGGCTACCCAATTGGATGCACCTGCTCGTTGTACTCCAATTAGATGCTTCCAACGTTTAACTTGAGCACATCAAGACCTTTGCATGACCAAGCCTGGACTAGAGAAGTACTCCAAAAAGGATTCACCGAGAAGACCGACAAAGTCAGAACAAGACTTGAAGGCCGCAGAAAGTTTCTCCTATCAAGATTGGGCCATGCTGAACGTAATGACATGCTCGGGGGCTTGTCGGGTGTACTACTTGAAGGTATGAGAACCCCGTCCGTTTTTCCTGGTCGGGTAGGCCTACCCTTAAGAAGTCCTACCTGCCTGGGGCAATTAGAAGAACACTGACCGGGTCATCCTCCTGGTCAGTGCATTTACTTAGCACCCAAGATAAAGATCCACCAGATCAGGCAATAAGATCAAGATATCGCGAAGGTTTAGGGAAGTTAGGATTTTACTTGCAAAACAATCCTTATCTTTCTCCCCGTCAGTTTGTAACCCTACCCCCTAGGTGTATATAAGGGGTGGTAGGGACCCCCTCCATCTCATCTCATACCTCCACATAATACACAAAAACCTCATATAGGATGTAGGGTTTTACTCACCTCGAGGCACGAACCTGTCTACATCGTGCGTCCTGTAGAAATCCTGTTCTTGAGCCTAGGCGACTTCTCTACTCTCAATTAGATCTACACTACTTGGACTACCCATAAGTAGGATCGCCGGTCTAAAACACCGACAAACAGTAATCCATCGCTTTGGTTTGTATGCCTTCTCCATTCTTCAAAAATGGAGAACCATTGGTCCATTTAACTTGAAGACTTTTCCCCCAACGCAAACGTGTCATGGGCATGCCGTAGAAATCCTTTTTTCGCCATGTTTGCTCACCTCGTGGCCGCAAACGATTGTTGTTGGCTCAAACCATAATCCATTGGTTCGGTTTGCACACCTCCTCTATGTTGCTATACTCGAGAACTAATGGTCCATTTAACTTGAAAATTTGTTCCCTGATGCAAACGTGTCCCGAGCATCCAATAGATTTTTTTCATGTTTGCTCACCTCGTGGCCACAAACGATTTGACGAGGACATCCACCATGACACACAATCATGTGCTTAATAAGATGGTAATGTCAACAAAGGACCCATGACTCCGATCAAGGATGCAACATGAGATAAACTCACTCCTTCCTGATTATGAATATGCACTTACTAAGAATTGTTTACTACCTAATAGTGGTGCATTACTTGTGCTCAGGTTTACTCATAAAGATACTACTCATTTGAGTTCTTTGGACCATGGTCAGAGTCCTTCTGACTACTTTTCCTTATGAAGAGTTCTTTCGACCTTGGTCGGAGTTCTTTTTTAGTACTCTTACTCATAAGGATACAACTTGGGTATTCTAGAGGTGAACATTGGAGTTATTTTTCTCTAGATTCCTATAGGCTATGGAAGCCCACGAGTACTTGATGGGAAGCTTATGAAGTCTACTTTACAATGCCACCAATTTTCAAGTTCTTTGTTACTTTTATTGTGGAGGTCTGACTACATTAATTAAGAAAGGTCAGAAGGTCCAAAGTCTGCTCGAAGATTTACGAAGGGTTAACATGTCATGCAAAATTGTACCAATTTGCAAGGATTCATGGTGCATGCTATACATGATTTTAAGCTTCTTGAAGTCTATTTTCTAATGACGGATCATTATTTAGAGTTCTACAACAACCGGTAGAGTTGTTTGAGTAAAGATTGGTCTGATTGTGCAGTTCAGACTAGTCCGAACTATTTGAGATGTGTTTTCTTCTAGACCTTATGATTTCATATTGCAACTATGTGGGAGGGGTCCAACCCAACTAGGGGGATGTTCCTAATATAAATAGTGGTGCTTTTGGAAACTCTAACCATGAATTGAACTTAGAAAAATAGACAAGACAAGTGCTCTTGTCCTTTGGGTTGTGTCATAGCTGCCCCTTGAGGATTGAGAGTTTTCTCTACCATTTGTTCTTGTGTTTCCTTGTGATTTGTAAGAGCACCGCCTCTACCTTTACATGGTTCAGGTAAGGCATCGTCCAAAGCATGTGGTTGGGAAAAATCATTGTCACATATGGATGTTCGAGCAGATGTTGGTGCCACAATTCGTCAGGTGGCATTGTCAAGTTACCCCGTTGATCCTGATAGAACACGACCCAATCTTCCAAGAGGTAAGCGTAAACTCGATAGGTGGAATGTATATATCTGGTTTCAAATCAACATGATATGAACCCTGCAACTGTTACATCGTAGCTCCTTGTGATATGAACCCTTGCCCGATCTTTCGGTGAGTGGAGATAACTTCGATTTGGTGGAAGTAGACCCTCACGATCTGACTACGACGAGTGAACCCGAAGCCCCAATGCAATCGCTGAACCAACTCTCAATGGTTACCGACCTTGCTGGTGCAAGATCAGCCTGATCACGAGATCATTTCCTATACACAATCGAAGAACGAACAAGAAAATAATGCGAGCAATCAAAATATCACTCGAAGGTGGGGTTCTGAATCACAAGGACAACACATATTTGTGCGTGTGTTTGAGAGTAGCTAAAGCTAGACGTAAAACATGATACACCCTTGTCACGCCCCTGTGGGCTCCAACACGATACACGGGCCAACGGCCCAAAAGACGGCGGCGCAGCGCCCTGGCAGATTCTGGACGTCTCATTGTTTCGATGATTCCTGTTGACTCAGAAGACATTTTGGCATGAGACCGGTGCCATTGTAAAGTGTGTCTCCTTAGCTTTCCATCCATATATAGACCGCCCAGAACGGACTCAGTATGTGGCTGTGGCGACCAAAACATCATGGGCTGCACCTGAACTCCGAGATGGACTCAAACTTGAGGTGTTTTGGGCCTCCAACTTGGTGACTCGAATTGGATTAGCCTTGGGCCTCCTTCATGTTTTGGGCAATCTTGTTGGACTCCTTCTTCACTAATGCATGACCCAAACATGGTCGTATGCATGCGTGTCATCTCCTCATCATCCTTCCCTTCTTGAGAAAAGTCATCCTCGGCGTCGAATGTACTTGAAACCGATGCTGCATGTTCTCATCATCCTCCTCTTCTTGAGGAAAAGCCGTCCTCGGCGTCAATTGTATGTTCAACCGATCCTGCACAACACAAGGGAGAACGGGGTTTCGAAAACAAAGGAAATCAGAATTATTGTGATGAGGGATGTCACCATGTTTCGATTTGGCGAATGTGTCATCTCGCATAGAAAATTTAGCAAGCATGTAGGCTTATTGATTGGACGACACACAATGTGTGGCAACACTATCCTGTAATATTAGTACCAACAAAAGACAAAGCAGGGATAGGTAGTGACCAGCATTGCTCCCCTTCTTGGGAGGAAACTTGTTTCACCAAAACTGAGCTAGAGGAAGGTAAATTAATATATGTATGATGGCTGCCCTCTAGTGGATCAAAATTAGGCACAACAAAAGGATAACCAAGATTTCACAAATATACACTCGATGTATTATATATTCTCCTTTGTTGTTATAGTTGCCAATAGCATGATATGTGTGTCTAGAAAACCATGGCAAATCAGCATAGTTAGAAATTTTTTCTTCCAAACAATCTAGATTACACAAAACATCAAATTCAATGTAACCCAAAGTATGTAAAGAAGACAACATCGCAAGCCCATTGGTCGTGTTTGAAATATCAATGGCATGTTTAATTTCAGCACAAGTGTGTGGTTTTAATGCTTGTACAACAGAAATATTATCACACAAATCAAGAACAGGGTCCACTAACAATTGATCTATGATATCATGAGTTGTGGAAAAATTCAGCACATCAGAAGAAGTCTCACCAGCCGTGAGTGGAGCACCTAGAGCAGGGCCGTTGCTCTCCATGTCAATAGGAGCCATAGGTGCATTGGCAAGTGATGGTTCTGAATTTGCACATGAGGTTATGGAAGGAGCACCGCCTGTGGTCGTGGGAGCTGTGGGTGTGGTTGTCCTCTCGCGAGGTGTAGTGCTAGTCGTGGATGCCGCGGGGAGAGTAGGAACCGTGCTGGATGATGGGTTGCGTCCTGCAAAAGAGTTAGGATATGTCTTCGAGCGGCGTCCCTGTACTGCATATTCAACTTTGTAAGCAGATTCAAAAAATGTGGTCATATCAGCATAGTCGTTACAATCAAGTATCTCATGAATTTCGCGGTTTAAACCACTGCAAAAACGTGCCATAGCAGCATCGCCCGTCTCACATAAACTGTGACACCCTAAAAATGTCCTATTTAAAATTTAGAAATTAATTAACTTTTTATATTCAAGTGCTCATGAAAAATGTAGGCAAAATAAAATTTTGAGTAATTAAAAGCAAATATAGGAAATAGAAACATTATTGTTGCATTCATGCAGGTGCATTTATTTTCGATTGTTGAATTCAAATTTGAATTTGAATTTGAATTCAAATGAGTGTTTGAATAAAAGAAAAACCTTTTCATTTCCTTTCTCCTATTCTTTCTTGAATTTCAGCCCGCGGCCCAGCTTCCCTCTCTCCTCTGTGCAGCCCAGCAGTTCTCTGCACGGCCCAGCAAGGCCCATCATCCGCGCCAGCCCGCCACGCGCCTCTCTCTCTCCTCTGCGGCTGACGGCCTGGTCCCACATGTCAGCGCCTCTTCCTCCACCAGCAGCCGCGCCCGCGCCCTCGCCTGAGTCACTGCCAGTGGGCCCAACTCGTCAGTTGCTCCTCCTACCTTCCGCCCGTTTCCAAACGGGACTCCTTCTCCGCGCCGCCGCCACCAAATCCGCTGCGCTCCAACCGTTTCCGAGCGTGACGCGCACGTCTAGGACTTCCTCAAGCCCCTACAAAACCGCCGCTACTCCTGCCCTCGAACCCATAGCTCCCGCGCCACAAACCCTAGCCGCCGCCATTAACCGAGCTCCGAGCCGCCACCGTCGCCCGCTCGCCTCGCCGCCGCATTGACGCCAAGATCGAGCCCAGGAGCTTCGCAAGGTAGAGAGAAAGCCGCCAAGACCTTTTTTCCCTTCTCTCTCGCTCTTCCGTGCTCCCACGACGCCTCACTGTGGCCGCCGCCACCATGGCTCGTCGCCGGCCATCCCTACGGCCTAATCCTCGCGCATGACCCCCAAAATCGACTCCCCTTTTCTCCTCTCTCTCTCTCTAGGTCCTTGAATCGTTGAAAACGGAGCACCGTAGCCCCGGATTGCGCCAACTCCGGCGAGCCCCGCCGCGGCTGTGGGTGGCGCCGCCGCATCTCCTGTGGCGGATCACTCCGAAATTATTTCAAGTTAAGTACCCACGGACCACTAATCAAGTAGTCAGGCACTTAATCTGGAATAAGCTGGAGCGCCATTGGATTATACCCGATTGACCACGTACTTTCACGATCGAAACAACACGCGCGTCCACACGAAGGTGAGTCCCAGAAATTACAACATTCCACAAATTCATCTTACATAAATAGTCTCATCAAGTTATTACAAACCATGTTCGAATTTCAAATAAAAGTGCGAGAGTTCATTGCAGCGGAAATTAAACTAACGACGATACATAGCAACACCATAATGAAGCCGTCCATGGTGCTACTCCTCCCGATCCTCGGAAGAGGACGGAACCCACTCGATGTGCCAGCCAGGAGGAACCTAGGTAGGCCAAGTCACGGAATTCACCGCCTCATCCAAAGTAGTACCTGAAATAAATAGCCACAAGCAAGGCTGAGTATACTAATACTCAGCAAGGCTTACCCGTCGGGTGAAAACTACATCACCGACTTCTAGACATGAGAGGCTTTTGGCTGGTGGGTTTGTTTTGCCAGAAAGCTACTAAGAGTGGATCCTTACTTTTATGATTTTAGCATCAAATTCTAGTAGAGTTGTTGACGCACTTTTGGTCAACACACGAAAGCGCTAGATCGCGCGGTCGTCGAATTCTCCTCGCCGGAGCTCCTGAGAGCAGCTGGTCAGACCACCTGTCAGGGCCAGTCAGACCGTCTGTAGCAGAGGCGCCATGAAATTCTACGATCACAACCTCGGGAGGGACCCCGTCGGAGGCTACGAACCTAGGGTTGTTCTAAGATCGGCAAGGCCACTTAGAACGTCCTAAAACGTCGCGGAGACGAAGAAGGAAAGCAAAAGGGTTGGAAAAGCTAGGGTTTGGAGATAAAAAGTAAAGGTAAATTGATTGTACGATTGGGTAGAGGTCCTCAATAGGCCACGGCCTTTTATATTTATAGGGTGGGGAGGTCTTGCCCTGCAAGGAAGTTTTTGTACAGATCTAAAAACACGCAAAAACCTAATTCTACTCGGACTCGGGGACAGGCGGTCAGACCGCCTGTGATAGGTGGTTAGACCGCCTGGCACATTGCCAGACCGGCTACAGGGCCCAGCCGGTCTAACCGCGTGTACAGGCGGTCTAGACCGGCTGTTCCAGCCTGATTGACTTTAAGCCATTTTTGGTCGTCAACATATGGCCCCCTGTTTTTTGGTAAAACTTTGTTTACCATAAAACATTTAATCAGACTTAGGGCGACCCTCTATTGTCGGCCATTTTTTCCCTAAGGGCGATATCATATATCGGCCATATCCTTTCAAGCATGTTGCCAAACAATCGGATGATATTTCTTTAAGTACTTCCCATTGAGCGCCCTTGGCAACTGAAATCCTTGCAAAGTCTCCACCACATAGGAATTCCCAGAACAAACCTTCACAATACGATATGGTCCTTCCCAATTCGGCGACCATTTACCAAATTTGTTGCTCTTTGTTCCTATAGGCAAAATAGTCTTCCAAACCAAATCACCAACTTGAAAGGATTTGAGTTTTACCTTCTTGTTATATGCTCGAGCCACTCTTCTTTTATCTTTCTCAATCTCCTCTAAGGCCTCCAAACGCTTGTCGGTCACATCATCAATATTATCCATCATCAAAGCACAATATGTACTAGCATCAAGATCATTTTGCTTAGCCAATCTATAAGCAGCCAGATTTACCTCGACGGGTAAAACGGCCTCTTGACCATAGACAACCTCAAATGGAGTAACCTTAGTAGCACCATGTCTAGAAATACGATGCGCCCATAATGCTTCAGATAATACCTCGTGCCACCGCTTAGGATGATCTTCAATCTTCCTTTTTATGAGCTTGATCAAAATCTTATTGCTAGACTCGGCTTGACCATTGGCTTGAGCATAATACGGAGATGAATTGAGCAATTTAATACCATAGGATCCAACAAACTCACGTACCTCTTTAGAAATAAGCGACGTCCCTTGATCTGTCGTCAATGTTTGAGGAATCCCAAATCTATGAATAATATGCTCAGTAATAAACTCAATCACCTCTCTATGTGTCATGTTCTTGAGGGGAATTGCTTCAGTCCAATTGGTAAAATAATCAGTAGCCACAATCACAAAACAATGACCCTTGGATGAAGGAGGATGAATCTTACCAACAAAATCTAAACCCCATCCTCTAAAAGGCCATGGCTTGATGATTGGATGCATCAACGCAGCAGGTGCAATCTGAATATCCCCGAACTTTTGACACTCTTCACATCCTTTGTAGTAACGAAAACAATCGGCTATCATCGTAGGCCAATAAAAACAAGCCCGTCTAAGGAGCCACTTCATCATTCGAGCCGATTGATGTGTACCACAAATCCCTTCATGAACCTCTGCCATAGCTAATCTAGCTTGATCAGGATCTAAACATTTCAAAAGCAATCCATCCATGGTCTGACGATATAGTTCACCATCAATCAAAGTAAACTTGAAAGCCCATCGTCGGACTTTTCGATCCACTGACCTGTTAGTATCCTGCAAATACTTCACCAGAGGCTCCCTCCAATCACCAACATTGGCCACAACAGATTAAAAATCATTAACAGCCGAATCTATGTTTTCAAAGGTGCAGGCGGTCAGACCGCCTATACTGGCGGTTTGACCGGCCGTGCCGGTCAGACCGGCTGTAACAGGCGGTCGAACTGCCTGTTCCAGAGCAGAAATGTCGGCTTCACGAAACATCGGCCTCTTTTCATGAAAATTTCTTTTCTAAACATTATAGCCTGATGCTTGCTGCGCCAACGCATTAGCTCTAGGATTCTCTTCTCTTGGTACATGATAAATGACAAATTCATCAAAGCAAGATATAATATCTAAACACTTATCAAGATAAGCATTCAAAAAACCATCCAAGCATTGACAAACTTTTGATACATGCTAATCTACCAAAAGAGAATCACCATATGCTTCTACATGTTTTACTCCCGTGTCACGTAACATCTCCAACCCGAATAATAAAGCTTCATATTCGGTTTGGTTATTAGTGCACTTATGATCTAATCGGTCAAGAGCCTCAAAAACAACACCGTTTGGTGAAATAAGAATAACACCAACTTCACAACCACTTTTGAAAACCGATCCATCAAAATGCAATTTCCATGGAGTAAAAGTAATATAGCCGACATTTAAATCAAGATGTTCACTAATCCTATGTTCAACAATAAAATCGATGTGACATCTCTGACGTAAAAATGTAAAAAACACCTTTGAAACAGGTTAAAAAGGGGAAAAAGTGATGATGGAATTCAAAAATTCATCAAAATTCAAATTTAAAATTCAAAAACAAAGGTTGTTTGACACCCAACTGAAATCTCAAGAATTTTATACTAAACTCGAAAATCTCCAAAAATAAAAGTTGTTTGTCATCACAAATAAGGCCTAGTCACTGTTTGGAACTTTTGAAAATTTTGCAGTTTAGCCCCTCAAAAACTCGAAAATCCGTTCTGTGCACCTTTTTGAATTTGGGTTGTTTGAGCTTGAAAAATTTGAAATTTCAGGTTCACCCCAAAAATAAAGTTGTGTCCCACCTCTCAAATTCCAACTTTCTTTTTTGCACTTTTTCATGTTCAGTTCAAATTTTTGGAGATAATTCAAAAGGGGCAAAGGATCTCCACGGAGCTGCCAGCTCGGCCTGGCGCGCTCTGCGCCTGGCCGGAGCTCGGCCGCCACGTGGACGGCGAGCGGCGGAGACCGCGCCGAGCCGGCCAACCCGCGGCGTCCGCTGGCGCTTGTCCTCATGTGGTTGTTCCTCCCCTCCCGAGCCGTCACGTCGCCGCTCGACAGCACGCCTCGCCTCGCGCCGCGCGAACGCCATCATGGCGGGCGGAGCGCCGCCGTGGCCGCGCGCTCGCGCGCGTCGCGCAGAGCCGCCTCGCGGCGGATTTCCTCCCCGCTACACACCAAGGCGCTCTGCAGAGGATCTCCCACTCCCCTCACGCAACAATCTTCGACGCCCAACCCCTCGCGCGCGCTCTGCTCGAGCTCGGCGCATCAATGGCGCGTCAAGTCGACCATCACTCCTCACGCGCGCTCCCGAGGCAGCACGATCCCTCTCTAGCGTGCCAAAGCACTCCACCGAGCCCCTCACACTCTCCCCTAGCTCGCGCACTTCACCAGTTCACTCCCTCGCGCTCGCTCCCGTCGTCTTCAACCTCCAGCCGCGCGGACCGAGCCGAGCTTCGAGACCAAATTCATCCTCGTCCCTCCACCATTCCCAAATCCCTTGCACACACAGCTAGACCACTTCCCGAGCTTGCTTTTCCCCCACTTCTCGCGAGCTCTCCCCAACTCTCCGGCGTGAAATCGGATTTTCCCCCAAATCCGCATTTCCGGCCACCGGAGCACGCGCACGTCGAGCCCCTACTTCGAGCCCTCCCCGAGGTCAACCGAGCCCTCCACTAGCTTCGCCGAGTCCCACTGGTGCTCTAGGACCCCTCCAACCCCGACGAGAACCACCACCCTCTCCGGAATCGAGCTCGCGGCGGCCGCAGCGCCACCGCACGTCGTCGGCGAACTCCGAGCTTCCCCCGGCCTCCCAACCGCCACCAATCGACTCGTGGTGAGCCACTGATCCTTTCCCCCCACTTCCCCGACCCTAGCTCGCCGTCGTTTGGCCGGCGCAACTCCGGCGACGAGTCGAGGACCTTTGTTCATCGTCTTCCTTTTTCCAGGGTTCCCAGTGAAAAAGTCAGGGACCTGTTCGCGAAGTTTCAAAAGGTTCAAGGGCCGGCGCGTAAAAAGATTCTTAAGGTTTAACCCCTTTTTCCCGAAATCTTGTAAAATCCACCAAAAATCATACAAAAATCAGAAAAATGCACAAAAACACTCCCTGGACTCATGAGATTGTAAACTCCAATCTCATGTTAGCATGTATATACTTTTGCTGAACCATTTTTGAATTAAAATTCAAACTGTGAATTTAGAAACTTGTGTACCATTTTAAATCCAGAGCTCCGCTAGGTCTGATCTTTGGATATGTTGTTTGCAGTGACTTTGGACACCTTGTGTCCAAAGGGGACCTAAAAATACGGACTGTAGTTTCAGTTATGAATTAAATTGTGATTCCTGTCTTATTGCAGTACTGAAATTGTTAAAATTAACCCATGCAGTTAAAAATCACCATTTTTCTCCAGAGGCCTAAGAACTTGTTAGCACATCCGTTAAAAATACAAAACTTAATTTTTGCTCTGTTTAGACTAGCAAATAAATAGATATGTGTTTTCGGATGGAAATTTATTGAGGACTGTCCAAGGGATATTTTGAGCCACAACTTGGCCAGAGCCCTCCTTGCACTCATGACTAGCTCTGGTAGGAAAATTTCCTGATTTCGATGAATTTTCGATTTTATATGAATTTATATTGTTTCTTTAGGCAGCAGTTTATACTATTTTTGATAAATTCTGTGTGGCTCAGTTTTAGCTAAATTTTGGAGTGAGCCTAACTCTTATACTCCAGTAGCTGTCATAAAGTTTATAGATAAAAAGGATGAACAGAAACTGAGAAACAAAAATGAGAAGAAATTAAGGTGGAATTAAGTTATATAAAAGAATAGACCTTTTTTTTTATAATTAATTAAAATGAAACATGGAAAGTCTAAAATTCCAGAACAGCACCCAAACCTCAAAATAATAAATGGGAATTCTTTTATATATGTACACAATCACCATCAAAGATGCGTAAAATTTTTCCACACCCCTCCTCTAATTTTGTGAAGGAGAAAGTAGTACATTAGCATGTCTAGGTGAATATGGCCTTCAAGGCCTTAGTATTGAATCAACTAGGCAGCCGTTATAAAGTTATGCATCTCATGTAGAAGGCGCTGTTGCGAACGGCTTCTATCACCTCATCCCCGCCGACGGAGAAGGCACCCCGGAGAACGGTGCCGGTGAAGGAACAATCGACCCGGAGGCTAACCCCCAGCTAGCGCAAGAAGGCAAGCCCCAGAGCATAACCTAACCTTTAAAGTTTATGCATCTATGAATTCCCTATGCTTGTGCATTTACGTTTCAAGGAGTTGATTGAATACCCTAGTTGTATGATCCTAGTACCTATGACTTGCAACACTAGTATGAAAGGATCGATAGGGCATTGCTTTAGGTCCGTTACAAGTCGAGTGATTTTCTGTCACTCGCGAGACATAGGAGTTGCTTGTCTTTACTTATGTTGGAATCATAAGGATGGACGGGCGGGATGGTAGATGTAGATCTCCCGTCCGTGTATGATGATTGATTTAAGGTCGAAACGTGTGGTTGAGTGTGTCAAGTTTTTGAACGTACCACATGCATGCCGATATATGGGAATCGGTAAGCCCGGTACCAGATTGAAGCAGCTAGGGCTGATAGCCATCTCTCCTTGGAAACTTTTGTTTCCCCTGCCGTACACTTGTGGATATATGCGTGATGCTGTGAGTGAAGCAGTAAACCTTTATCCTAAGGAAGTGGACCCGGTTCCGAATTGTGGATCGATGGGAAAGATTGGGAAGTGCTTGTACCTTTTATAGCAAGCATTGTCCGTGTGTGTTGGGTTTCCCCTGGCCAGGTAGCAAAAATTCGGTTCGAACTGTCCGCTTCTCGCGGTTAATGAGACTGCTTGACCGCCTGGCTGCATTGAGTAACAGGTGGAACTATTAGAATGATGAACTTGTTGTATGAACTAAATTGTATTGCACCAGTTGTATGCTTAGAGAGGATGCTAATCTAGAATGGTTAAATCTACTAGAATATGATGCTAAAAACATGAAAGCAAGGATCTACTCTTAGTTGCTTTTTGGCAAACAAACCCACCAGCCAAAAGCCTCTCATGTCTAGATGTCGGTGATGTAGTTTTCACCCGACGGGTAAGCCTTGCTGAGTATTAGTATACTCAGCCTTGCTTGTGGCTTTTATTTACAGGTAATGTGATGGATGTGGCCGTCGATGCCCTTACTTGGCCTACCCAGGTTCCCCCTGGATGGCACATCGAGTGGGTTCCGTCCTCTGCCGAGGAACGGGAGGAGTAGCACCGTGGCAGGCTTCATCATGGTGTTACGTTGTATCGTCGTTAGTTTATCTTTCCGCTGCAATGAACTACTTTATTCCGCCGCAATGAACTTGATACTCTGATTTGAATTTCAAACTTGGTTTGTAATAACTTTGTGATACTATTTATGTATGGTAAAATTTTGGAATGTTGTAATCTCTGGAACTCACCTTCATGTGGGCGTGCTTGTTGTTTCGATCGAGAAAGTACGTGGTTAAATCGGGTTTAATCCGACGGCGCTCCAGCTTATTCCGGATTAAGTGCCTGACTACTCGATTAGTGGTCCCGGGGTACTTAACTTGGAATAATTTCGGAGTGGACCACCACAGCTGGCATCAGAGCTGAAACAGCACACCGGAGAGAGCAACAAACCTTAAATAAACATTTTGGAATAAAACTTGCCAACTTTTACTTCCGCCGCGCGTTGCGATGGAAGATTATTCTTAGGATCGCTAAGGATGTTACATAGAGCGTGAAGCCTATGTGGGTTAAGGGATCACGATATGATAGGTGGCTAATAATATATTATACTGACTTCCAGCACATTTCATTCTGTCATTTACTTTACGCAATGGTGGGCGCAAGGTACGGCGATTGCTGTAACGTACCACGGCACTATATGAAAATATAGTGGCGGCACATAGTCAACACGCTGTGATGGCGTATGAAAGTAGAATAGCATGGTGGGTGCAAGGTACGGCGATTGCTGTAGCGTACCACGGCATCATATGCAAATATGATGGCGGCACAAAGTCAATACGCTATTTCATGAGCGTATGAAATTGTCAATATGTTGCCTTGGTGACATATGAAACATTGCCCGTTCAATGTTGAACGTTCGGGTACCACCTCTATAGTGGGTGGTAATGTATGGAGACGCTTTCGTGAGTGCTGGCACGAAAGGTTGATTATATATGCTCTGGAATGGAATTTTCTGCAGGTACACTAACCACGATTCCGTAAGATGAACGGTTAGAAAAGTCGGCTAGTTAATATAGCGAGAGACGGATATTGCCTAGCCACCGGCACTAACTTTGTAGGCCAAAAGTTTATTGGCATGTGTGTTGGTGAGAACGAATAGGCCGCTCATGCATTGCAATTCACTGAAATTATATTAAACCTTAATACGTGACCAATCGAACCGCCGCCAAAATTTGAATCACAACCAAAACTCTGCCGAAACCAGTCTGTTTGCACCATTAATTCGAAACTGAAAACGTTGCCAAACGAAAAAGTGTTCAACATGAAAGTTGTCCTAAATGTTATCTAGTTTATGCTGTAGAAATTGCAACGAAAATAGTTCAGTAGAACTAGAGTTATGGTTAAAATGGTAACCCCCTGTCTGCTGGAAATTTCTGGGAACAGTGAGATTAAATTTGAATTTTTACACCGTCTTAGCGACAGATTCTGCTCAAACCTCCAACATGAAACTTGTTTAGAATTACTTAAACAATGTCCTGGCCAAATTTGGGAACTTTTGAGCTTGTAGATGTCAAGTTTCATAATTTTTACTACACTGTTCAGAATCTGTTTTATTTTCTTGGCGCTAACCGGTTCTGACCCTTGCCCTTTCTTTTTGGTTCAGAATGGACGCTCACGCTGACTTGGCCAGCTACCCCAACGATGTTTTCTTTTCAGACTGCCTAGGATGGGAAGGATTCCCTAGCATTCTGTGGTCAGTTTTGCAGGCGCTCGATTACCCTACCCCGCCACAATATGAGAGAACCCTCATCCGAGACCGAGGTGTGACCCGATCTCGTGTGCGTTTGGTGGTATATCGCCATCCACCATGTCCTAGCTCCCCCACTTGGAGTGTGGAAGTTCATGGACACCACATGGAGACTACTTGTGAGCTAGCTGCTTTGAATGGCATCAGTTCTTTTTGTGCTCAGAACCAGGACTTGGTAGAGCACCAGTTGCTTGGGTTGTTCCCACCGACCCAGCCGGACGATCCCCATTGGATGAGGCGCTATCTTAGCTCCCCTTTGAGGATGGCGGAGAATCCCGTCGCTGCAGCTGCACATATGATGGGATGGATCCGAGCTTACCACCGCTTGCAGGCACTTTTAGGACGGTCGCAGAGCGAGATGCTCAACCTTGCCATGGACATGTCTGCCCGTGCCCGTGACATTGGGGTCGAGAGGACCTCCTTGTCCATTGAGGTGAGCACCAGAGACGCCATGATTGCTGATTTGGAAAGGCAATTGAATGACCTCCACATCGCGCACAACAATGCCCAAAATGAGCTAGCCCAAACAAGAGAAGAGCTTGAGGAAGTGCACGGTACCTTAGAGCATGCCAATGCCATGTTAGCCGCCCATGATGCTCAGCACCTTCTTGAGCAGGAGGGAGAGCATGGGGAAGGAGAGGCCCTGATTCCGACATGGATACCGAGGATGACATGCCGCCCCTTCCAGCTCCACCATCACCTATGGGCAGCGAGGCTACCGCTAACAACCTAGATGATTTCTAGAAGTGGTAGTAGCAAGATTACTCCTCTGTATAGCCTAAATTTTGGGCTTTATGTTGTAATAAGCTAGATGGAGTTGAGCTCCCCCTTTAATCTTTTGAGACCATGCCATTTAATGGTGTGGTTGTGTGAACCAAAACTTGATGAAGGTTGTAATGGCTGTGTGAGAAACAATCTGCAGCTAACTTTGTTTTAATTATTGATGGGTTTTCCATTCATTTCTGGGCTGTGATGTGAACTACAAAGTTGTTTGGAATTTGTCAAACAAAATGTTCACCAAATTTCAACCCTATTGGTCAAGCGAAATAAAAATGGCAACCAAAACACTACAGCTCGGCCTGCCGTAAAACAGCAAACGCAGAGAGCTAAAGATTTAATTTTTCGGCTTAGTTCCAGCCCGAATTTGATTCTGAGCCAAACATGAAAGTTGTAGAGCATGAAATTTTCGAGCTACTGACCGAATTGGAGCATTTGACTTGCTTCCTGTTGGGAGATATGATTTTTCTTCCAAACTGCTTGTGAAATGTCATTCTTACGCAGTAAACTTCATTATATTGTCACGTTCTATCTTGTCATTATTATGCAAGTTTATGAAGTGTGGCTAATACGAGTACCTACTGCAGATGGCAATCACCCGCAGCGGTCATGACGCTAGTGGCTCCAATGCTAACCAACAAGGGCCAGAGGGGCAGCAACAGCCGCCACCACCTCCGCCACCGCAGCAACCTCCGACGTGGCAGCAATTGTATGCTACGCAAACGGAAATCCTACGGAACCTGCAGCATCAGCAACAAATGATGCAACAGCAGATGCTACAGCAGGGAGGTCAACGGGCCCCTCAGCCTCAAGTGGCCCGATATGAGGATTTTCTGGCTACACACCCACCGGTGTTCTCAAGAGCCGATGAGCCCCTGGAGGCCGATACGTGGATTCGAGCCATCGAATCCAAGTTCTCCATCTTGGCCACGCCTTGCACTTCCAACCGCAAGGTGGTTTTCGCGGCGTAGCAGCTCCGCAGCACGGCTCTCCTATGGTGGGAGAATTACTTGGCCCTGTAGCAGGAGGGTCACGTGATTGAGTGGGATGAGTTCAAGACTGCTTTCAAGGCTCACCATATTCCTGCCGGCTTGGTAGAGCGGAAATTGAATGAGTTTCTGGCGTTGACCCAGGGTACCCGCACGGTGCTCCAATACGCCCAGGCCTTCAATGGGTTGTGCCCGTACGCGGGTCATCACGCCGACTCTGACGAGAAGAAATTGGAGAGGTTCCGACGTGGCCTCAATACTAAGTTCAAAGCTCAATTGACCACCACCTGAGCTGCCACGTATGGCGAGCTTGTGAACCTCGCCATCGCCCAAGAAGACGCCAACGTGGTACACAGGGCGGAGAAGAAGAGGAAAGCTCCCGCTGGACCCTCGAGCGCGCAGCCGCAGAGATTCCGCTTGGTTCCCCCGGCTGCACCGCAAGGACAGTCCAGGGCACCTCAGGGAGGTGGATGGGTTGCTAGGCCATCGCAGCCTAATGCGCCCCGTTTCCCTCCACCGCCGCAGCAGCAACCGGTGCCAAGGCAGAACGCACCACAGCCAGCTCGCCCAGGAGCCGGCTATCAGTGCTTCAAGTGTGGCAGCAACAGTCACTTCATTAAGGACTGCCCGCAGAACAAGCAACAGAACCAGCGCCTGGGAAATCAGCAAGGCAAGGGCAAATAGCAGCAGCGTGTGCAGGTCCGACAAGGAAGGCTTAACTACACCACCTTGGCCGACCTACCTGAGGAAGCCCCAGACATGACTGGTACCTTTCCTATCCACAATCAACCTGCTGTGATATTGTTTGATTCCGGGGCAACACATAGTTTCATAAGCACAAGATTTCATGCAAAATGTGGGTTAAAATCTTACCATACCAAATCATCATATGTGATCTCAACTGCAGGAGGTAAAATAGCATCCAACCAAGTCTCCCGAAGAGTGCCAATCAGGCTGGGAAGTAAAATATTTCCTACTGATTTAATTCTACATGGTATGGAAGGGATTGACATTGTTTTGGGGGCCAATTGGATGACTCAACATAAGGTTGTGCTAGATGTTGCGGAACGAGTTGTCGAAATAAACTCGCCTACACATGGCCCTAGTGTGTTATATCTGCCACAACGGAATTGCGCCAATGCGTGTGCTTATACAATGGTAGAAACGCAACTAAAGGACATTTCGGTGGTATGTGAGTATGCCGATGTTTTTCCGGATGACTTACCTGGGATGCCGCCGGATAGGGACATTGAATTTTTGATTGAACTCCAACCTAGCACGGCACCTATATCAAAGAGACCATATAGAATGTCACCCAGTGAATTGGCTGAATTAAAAATTCAACTCCAAGAACTGCTAGACAAGGGTTTCATTCGTCCTAGTGTGTCACCTTGGGGATGTCCCGCTATCTTTATAAAGAAGAAGGACCATTCTTTGAGGTTGTGTATCGATTACCGGCCTCTCAATGCGGTGACTATTAAAAACAAGTACCCATTCCCCCGTATTGATGTCTTGTTTGACCAACTAGCTGGCGCCAGAGTGTTCTCAAAGATTGACCTTCGCTCTGGCTATCACTAAATAAAAATTCGACCTTGTGACATTCCAAAGACTATCTTTTCTACTCGTTACGGGCTTTATGAATTCTTGGACATGTCATTTGGACTCACCAATGCCCCAGCCTACTTCATGTACCTCATGAATTCGGTTTTCATGTCAGAACTAGACAAGTTCGTGGTGGTTTTCATTGACGACATTCTTATATATTCCAAGAATGAGGAAGAGCATGCCGAGCACCTTCGCATTGTTCTTCAAAGATTGAGAGACCATCAACTCTACGCCAAGTTCTCAAAATGTGAATTCTGGCTAGAGAGTGTGAAATTCTTAGGTCACACGGTTTCCAAGGATGGTATATCCGTGGATCCAACCAAAGTGCAAGAGGTGTTGGATTGGCAACCACCTACCTCTGTCCATGAGATTCGGAGTTTTCTGGGTTTAGCCGGTTATTATCGCCGTTTCATTCCGGACTTCTCTTGGATTGCGAAACCTATGACCGAACTCTTAAAGAAGGGAGTCAAATTTGAGTGGAATGACAAATGTGATGAGGCTTTCCACACTTTGAGGAAACATTTAACTTCAGCCCCAGTTTTAGCTCAACCCAATTGCACCAAGCCCTATGATGTCTATTGCGATGCTTCAGGCACCGGACTTGGCTGTGTCCTCATGCAAGAGAACCGAGTCATTGCTTATGCTTCTCGAGCACTTCGGCCTCATGAGCAAAACTACCCTACTCATCATCTCGAGTTAGCAGCGGTTATTCATGCTCTCAAGATGTGGAGACACTATCTGATGGGTGTTCCATGCAACATATACACCGACCACAAGAGTCTCAAATATGTCTTCACTCAGGCACATTTGAATATGCGGCAGCGAAGATGGTTGGAGTTAGCGAAGGACTATGACCTTAGTGTGCATTATCACCCCGGCAAGGCTAATGTGGTTGCGTATGCACTAAGCCGCAAGGCTCATTGTCACTGCCTTTCCGTGGAGTCCTACGCTGACACCTTGTGCCATGAAATGGCAAAGCTCAACTTCGAGATTGTTCCACATGGGTACTTCAACCATATCTCTGTTGAACCAACCTTGCATGATCAGATCGTTGAAGCCCAATTAAATGATGCAAAGATTAAAATCCTTAAAAGGAAATTGGCAAAAGAGAAGGTGAAGGAAAAATACAAGTGTTTCCGGCTAGATGGGCAGGGAGTGATGTGGTTTGGACATCGCATAGTGGTGCCCAAAAACACTGAACTTCGGAGGAAAATTTTGGACGAGGCCCATCTCTCTAAATTTTCTATCCATCCCGATAGCACCAAAATGTACCAAGATTTGAAGAAAGATTTTGGTGGACTAGGATGAAGCGAGAAATTGCCACGTATGTGTCGGAATGTGACACGTGTCAGCGGGTTAAGGCTAGCCACTTGAAGGTAGCAGGCACGCTTCAACCTCTACCTATTCCCTCATGGAAGTGGGAAGATGTAAGCATGGACTTCATTGTTGGACTTCCCAGAACCCCTCAGGGGCATGACTCCATTTGGGTAATTGTGGACTGCCTTACCAAGACCGCACATTTTATTCCGGTCAATAACATTTATACCGCTAAGAGGTACGCTGAGATTTATTTGGAACGGATCGTTTGTCTACATGGGGTACCCAAGACGATAATTTCAGATCGTGGTACTCAATTCGTAGCACGCTTTTGGGAACAATTGCAGCTATCCCTAGGCACGAAACTAATCCGTAGTTTGGCATATCACCCCCAAACCGATGGGCAGACGGAAAGGGTAAATCAAATACTTGAGGATATGCTTCGAGCTTGTGTTATCCATTACGGGAAGAATTGGGAGAAATGTTTATCTCTGGCCGAATTCTCCTATAACAACAGCTACCAAGCGAGTCTTAAAATGGCACCTTTCGAAGCCCTGTATGGTAGAAGATGTCGGACCCCGTTGTATTGGTCCCAGGCAGGCGAAAGGTATACCTATGGCCCTGACCTTGTAAAGGAAGCGGAAGAAAAGGTTAGGATCATCCGTGAAAATTTGAGAACCGCCCAGTCACGGCAAAAGAGTTACTTTGATCAATGGCGGAAGCCACTTCAATTCGAAGCCGGCGATCGCATGTATCTCAAGGTCTCCCGACCAAAGGTGTGCAAAGGTTTGGATTAAAAGGAAAACTTGCACCTCGCTATATCGGCCCATATGAAATTACTCAACAATGTGGACCGGTAGCCTACCGTGTGAAGCTTCCTGAGAAGCTCTCAGCCGTGCACGACGTATTCCACGTTTCCCAACTCAAGAGGTGTCTTCGTGTTCCGACCGAAGTTGTTGAACAGGAAGAACTCTCGGTTGAACCGGATCTCTCCTATGATGAGCATCCCATTAAAATCCTTGATGAGAAAGAGAGACAAACATGAAGGAAGGGAGTTAAAATGTACAAAATTCAGTGGAGTCACTCCGAAGATGAAGCCACGTGGGAAACCGAAGACTATCTTAAGAAGAATTTCCCGACATACTTTCGTAAGCCAAAGGTACTTTTCCCACCTTGTTCCTAAGTTTAATCGAATCTCGGGACGAGATTCCTTTTAAGGGGGGTAGACTGTGACATCTCTGACATAAAAATGTAGAAAACACCTTTGAAACAGGTTAAAAAGGGGAAAAAGTGATGATGGAATTCAAAAATTCATCAAAATTCAAATTTAAAATTCAAAAACAAAGGTTGTTTGACACCCAACTGAAATCTCAAGAATTTTATACTAAACTCGAAAATCTCCAAAAATAAAAGTTGTTTGTCATCACAAATAAGGCCTAGTCACTGTTTGGAACTTTTGAAAATTTTGCAGTTTCGCCCCTCAAAAACTCGAAAAACAGTTCTGTGCACCTTTTTGAATTTGGGTTGTTTGAGCTTGAAAAATTTGAAATTTCAGGTTCACCCCAAAAATAAAGTCGTGTCCCACCTCTCAAATTCCAACTTTCTTTTTTGCACTTTTTCATGTTCAGTTCAAATTTTTGGAGAAAATTCAAAAGGGGCAAAGGAGCTCCATGGAGCTGCCAGCTCGGCCCTGGCGCGCTCTGCGCCTGGCCGGAGCTCGGCCGCCACGTGGCCGGCGAGCGGCGGAGACAGCGCCGAGCCTGCCGAACCGCGGTGTCCGCTGGCGCTTGTCCTCACGCGGTTGTCCCTCCCCTCCCGAGCCGTCACGTCGCCGCTCGACAACACGCCTCGCCTCGCGCCGCGCGAACGCCATCATGGCGGGCGGAGCGCCGCCGTGGCCGCGCGCTCGCGCGCGTCGCGCAGAGCGGCCTCGCGGCGGATTCCCTCCCCGCTACGCACCAAGGCGCTCTGCAGAGGATCTCCCACTCCCCTCACGCGACAATCTTCGACGCCCAACCCCTCGCGCGCGGTCTGCTCGAGCTCGGCGCATCAATGGCGCGTCAAATCGACCATCACTCCTCACGCGCGCTCCCGAGGCAGCACGATCCCTCTCTAGCGTGCCAAAGCACTCCACCGAGCCCCTCACACTCTCCCCTAGCTCGCGCACTTCACCAGTTCACTCCCTCACGCTCGCTCCCGTCGTCTTCAACCTCCAGCCGCGCAGACCGAGCCGAGCTTCGAGACCAAATTCGTCCTCGTCCCTCCACCATTCCCAAATCCCTCGCGCACAGAGGTAGACCACTTCCCGAGCTTGCTTTTCCCCCACTTCTCGCGAGCTCTCCCCAACTCTCCGGCGTGAAATCGGATTTTCCCCCAAATCCGCATTCCCGGCCGCTGGAGCACGCGCACGTCGAGCCCCTACTTCGAGCCCTCCCCGAGGTCAACCGAGCCCTCCACTAGCTTCGCCGAGTCTCACTGGTGCTCTAGGACCCCTCCAACTCATGACTAGCTCCGGTAGGAAAATTTCCTGATTTGGATGAATTTTCGATTTTATATGAATTTATCTTGTTTCTTTAGGCAGCAGTTTGTACTATTTTCAATAAATTCTGTGTAGCTCAGTCTTAGCTAAATTTTGGAGTGAGCCTAACTCTTATACTCCAGTAGCTGTCATAAAGTTTATAGATAAAAAGGATGAACAGAAACTGAGAAACAAAAATGAGAAGAAATTAAGGTGGAATTAAGTTATATAAAAGAATAGACCTTTTTTTTATAATTAATTAAAATGAAACATGGAAAGTCTAAAATTCCAGAACAGCACCCAAACCTCAAAATAATAAATGGGAATTCTTTTATATATGTACACAATCACCATCAAAGATGCGTAAAATTTTTCCACACCTCTCCTCTAATTTTGTGAAGGAGAAAGTAGTACATTAGCATGTCTAGGTGAATATGGCCTTCAAGGCCTTAGTATTGAATCAACTAGGCAGCCGTTATAAAGTTATACATCTCATGTAGAAGGCGCTGTTGCGGACGGCCTCTATCACCTCATCCCCGCCGACGGAGAAGGCACCCCGGAGAACGGTGTCGGCGAAGGAACAATCGACCCGGAGGCTAACCCCCAGCTAGCGCAAGAAGGCAAGCCCCGGAGCATAACCTAACCTTTAAAGTTTATGCATCTATGAATTCCCTATGCTTGTGCATTTACGTTTCAAGGAGTTGATTGAATACCCTAGTTGTATGATCCTAGTACCTATGACTTGCAACACTAGTATGAAGGGATCGATAGGGCATTGCTTTAGGTCCGCTACAAGTCGAGTGATTTCCTGTCACTCGCGAGACATAGGAGTTGCTTGTCTTTACTTATGTTGGAATCATAAGGATGGACGGGCGAGATGGTAGATGTAGATCTCCCGTCCGTGTATGATGATTGATTTAAAGTCGAAACGTGTGGTTGAGTGTGTCAAGTTTTTGAACGTACCACATGCATGCCGATATATGGGAATTGGTAAGCCCGATACTAGATTGAAGCAGCTAGGGCCGATAGCCATCTCTCCTTGGAAACTTTTGTTTCCCCTGCCGTACACTTGTGGATATATGCGTGATGCTGTGAGTGAAGCAGTAAACCTTTATCCTAAGGAAGTGGACCCGGTTCCGAATTGTGGATCGATGGGAAAGGTTGGGAAGTGCTTGTACCTTTTATAGCAAGCATTGTCCGTGTGTGTTGGGTTTCCCCTGGCCAGGTAGCAAAAATTCGGTTCGAACTGTCCGCTTCTCGCGGTTAATGAGACTGCTTGACCGCCTGGCTGCATTGAGTAACAAGTGGAACTATTAGAATGATGAACTTGTTGTATGAACTAAATTGTATTGCACCACTTGTATGCTTAGAGAGGATGCTAATCTAGAATGGTTAAATCTACTAGAATATGATGCTAAAAACATGAAAGCAAGGATCTACTCTTAGTTGCTTTTTGGCAAACAAACGCACCAGCCAAAAGCCTCTCATGTCTAGATGTCGGTGATGTAGTTTTCACCCGACGGGTAAGCCTTGCTGAGTATTAGTATACTCAGCCTTGCTTGTGGCTTTTATTTACAGGTAATGTGATGGATGTGGCCGTCGATGCCCTTACTTGGCCTACCCAGGTTCCCCCTGGATGGCACATCGAGTGGGTTCTGTCCTCTGCCGAGGAACGGGAGGAGTAGCACCGTGGCAGGCTTCATCATGGTGTTACGTTGTATCGTCGTTAGTTTATCTTTCCGCTGCAATGAACTACTTTATTCCGCTGCAATGAACTTGATACTCTGATTTGAATTTCAAACTTGGTTTGTAATAACTTTGTGATACTATTTATGTATGGTAAAATTTTGGAATGTTGTAATCTCTGGAACTCACCTTCGTGTGGGCGTGCTTGTTGTTTCGATCGAGAAAGTACGTGGTTAAATCGGGTTTAATCCGACGGCGCTCCAGCTTATTCCGGATTAAGTGCCTGACTACTCGATTAGTGGTCCCGGGGTACTTAACTTGGAATAATTTCGGAGTGGACCGCCACAATCGACAACAATTTGTCCTTTCATAGATTTCAATGGCTCAAAGACTAAATCATATTCAATTAAAGCATAATCCCATTTGCCGATTCTACCACTTAATATAGGTCTATGCAACATGTATTTAATTATGTTGGCTTGACTAGCAACTATGCAAGTATTTAATAACAAATAATGCCTCAACTTCGTACAAGCAGTATATAATGATAAGCATAACTTTTCAACGAAAGTATACCTTGTTTCGGCGTCCAATAATCTTCTACTTGCATATGAAATAATATATTCCTTCCTTTCAGTGTCTTGGATCAAAACAGCCCCAATCGTTCTGATGCGACCGATAGTGTTCAAGTCTCTGCTGCAACCACTCTCGATTATCCATTAAATCATATGAGATGATTCAGCCGATTGTTCATTGGCTTTATGACAGCAGGGATGAAGCCATTCTTTGTACAGCTGATAAACTCAAATTCAGAAAGATCTAAGCCTGACAAACATCTAACATCATCATGAATGCCAATCAAAGAGCTATCAGCTAAAGCAACACAAGCAGAAGTATCACCATGCACAACCTCTACATCATCATCTATCCATTGAATCAAACATTGATGCAAAGTAGAAGGAATGCATTGGTTTGCATGAATCCAATCACGACCCAAGATTAAGTTGAAGTTACCTTGAGTCTCAGCGATGAAGAAAGCAGTGGCCAAGGTCTTACTTCCAATAGTAAGCTCCATAGAGATCACCCCCTTGGCGCCAATAGGTTCTCCTCCTCCAATGCCGCTGACGGTCATGTTGGTCTTGATCAGCTCCGAATCTGAACCACCAAGCTTCTTGTACAAAGAATAGGGCATTAAGTTCACAATAGCCCCCCCATCGACCAACATCCACGAGATTGGCTTCCCATTGATATGTCTCTTCAAATATAATGCCTTCAAGTGATTGTCTCCAGCTTTAGGCTTCTGGAATATAGCTTCCTTGGGACCAAAATCGAGATGAGCGACCTCCTCCTCCGAAAGCATGTCCCCATTCATAGACATATGAAGCACATTCACATCAAGATTCATGCGCTCCGGAGAAGAACTGTAATCAAGAAGTTCTTCATCGTCCTCAACAGTGGGAACCGATGTTGACTTGCCATCATGAGCCAAAGAACCAGAAGAAGAAATACCGGGCGCTTCTGTGTCACCCGGTCTGATCGCCTGTACAGGCGGTCTGACCGCCTGGGCTGCGGTCTCCAAATGACAGGCGGTCTGGACCGCCTGCGCAGCTGGTTGGACCGCCTGTTGGCCTTCCTTCGGCTTCCACTCCTTTTTCTATGGAATCATGGGCTTGACTTGGTTGAAGAATTCATCTCTCTGCTTCTCCAACTCTTGCTCTTGTCTTTCCCGAAAACGAAGTCTCTGAAGCTTCCTCTTCTGCGTGCGAGTCAACCCTTCAGGACACCACCTTGGAAGAAAGCGCTACTGAATCTTACTAGTACTAGCCCCCTGTCTTCCACCATCTTTTCACAGGAAGTCGGCTTCACAGCCAGACTTTTCTCGATAGGAACATCCATGGTCCCAACTTGAATAATATCGAACTCAGTAGTCCTCCCTGAGTCCACATCCATGCTCTGCACCTCCTCCTTCCTCTTAGGTCGATAAACCTGCCTCGAAGGAATTCTTGGCGGCTTATCCTGACGGGCGGTCTGACCGCCTGTTACAGGCGGTCTAACTGCCTGTACCCGCTCTTGACCAGATTGACGGAAAGCTAATCGGTCTCTCCTGGGATAATTGATCCTGTCCTGCACACATCTTTTTGGACCTTCCCAGCCAGGATGAAACGATGCACGTTTGAATGATACGGCACCCACATCACTCCATTGTCATCCCACACCAGATCCAACTTCATAGAGGAGGCGAAGGAACCCTCTCATTCTGAATCGGTGATCTCATTCTTTTTTTTAACGGTCAATCGCTTGGAACGACCTTTTGTTTGGTGTACTTGTCATAAAGCATATCAAACGTGACTTTGGGCTTCTAAACACCCTGCTCCTTTGCCACGTTCATCTTCCAAGTACCAACTTCTGGACGCTTCGGAATCAGCATCTTCGAGCGTCCATCGGGACAGGCGGTCTGACCGCGTGGCGCAGCCGGTCTGACCGCCTATAGCAGACCAGTCCTGGGCGCCAGCGATCCAGGAATAGTGACCGATCCTTGCCCCCCTTGCCCAGAGGATTTCACAGTGACCTTGAATGACTCTTTACCATCAGCTGTCTTCTCATGAGTCACTTCTCTAACCGACTCTTTGGAAGACGATCTTTCCTCTCTAATCACCACGTTCTTCCCTTTAGTAGATTCGGCTTGATGTGGCCGAACCAAGACATTGGGCTGCCGCAACTCCATGATATTGACCGGAAAAGGAGTCTCATCAACTTGCATCTCATGAAACTTCAAATGGCTCTCATTAATAGCCGATTGAACCTGCCGACGGAAGACATTACAATCATTAGTAGCATGCGAAAAAGAATTATGAAACTTACAATAAGCACGCTTCCTCAATTCTTCCGTAGGTGGTATAACATGAGAAATCTTGATGTAACCAAATTTATGCAGTTCATCAAATATAGATCACATTTGGACATATCAAAAGTAAAATTTATGTCTTCTTGCCGATTCTTATGAATCGGCTTAAGAGATGAGCATGACATAGTTTTCTTATTAGCAGGCCATACAAATTCTGCTAAATAAACATCATTATCATCGTCGGTCGAATCATCGGATTCATAATCAACTATATGAACATTAGACCGACGTGTCTTAAAACTCTCTTTTTCTTTATTCATTCGGCCTTCAGCTACTTTAGCTCTAATATGCACTTGTGCGACCGAATAATAATCACAATTATCTATCTTCTCTCTAATGGAAGATTTCAAACCTCTAAAGCATAAGCCAGCAAGATCAACTTCAGAAATAGACAAATTAAAGCAACGGTTTTTAATATCTTTAAATCTTCTCATAAAATGAGAGACAGACTCATCCCGACCCTGTCTAACCGATGCTAAATCTGCTATCATCTCATGACTGCCACTATAAAAATGATCGTGAAACTTACGCTCTAGTTGATTCTAACTCATGATAGAACCAGGGGCTAATGAAGAAAACCAAGCAAAAGCAGTACCAGTAAGTGACAATGAGAACAAACGTACTCTAAATGCTTCATAGTTTCCAGCCTCCCCTAGTTGAGCTACATATTGACTAAAATGTTCCTAAGTGGTGCGCTCATCATCTAGACTAAAATTTACAAAATCAGGCAAGCGCCACCCATTGGTAAAAGAAATAGTATCAAAGTTAGAATGATAAGGTTTTTGATATACTCTAGTATTACCAAAGTCAACACCTAGCTTATTTCTCATCACATCAGACAATTCATCCCTGAATCTAGTAAATTCGGCCCATTGGGGGTCTTGTTGGGCCGAAGATTGCATAGAATTCATATAATTCAAGTGAGGTGATTGCCTATTCTGCATATCTCTATGTGCATTGAAAACATCATCGGGAACACCACCCGAATTTGCAGTATGTATAGTCGTGGAATCAGTAGCGCCTGCTGTAGCAACTTGAGCAGCACGGCCAGCAGAGACCGAGTTTGGAACAGTAGACAGCGGCAAAGATTGCTCCGGCACGAACACCATAGCATTGGTCAAATTTGCCTGACCACCAGAACATGCGGTCTGACTGCTTGCAGCCACGGTCTGACCGCCTGTCGCGGTCTGACCGGCTGCAGAGCCAACCGCTGCCGACCCACTGCATTGACCATGTTCGGTCTCGACATGTTGGGTGGTGACGGGGTCTGTCCAGCAAAGTAATTCGGTGGCATACCATAGAAAATATTACGCTCAGGCAATTCACGAGTATCTATAGATTTACCCTCCAATTTATCGAGTCGTTCTAATAGTTGTTCAACTAATGAATCACTGTTGGCACTCCTTAGCCTATACGAGAATAACTCCGCAAGCGCATAGAGACCGATGTAGCCTTTCACCAGGGGAGTGATACCTGGGATATCGAATCCAAGGAACGGTAGACGTGACTAAGCCTAGAACTATTCAACCGGACCCACCAGGGGAGAAAAGGTACGTGGGTAGAGGGTCTAACTTCAGATAGCCAACTAATTACCCAGATAACTTGCTACTCACTAACTTGATCTGCATCGGTGGCTGGAAGAGGAAGGGTCCAGACGGGGTAGAAGTGGGACCCAACGGCAACCTGCTACTACTGCTATGAAAACACCCGAACGTTGTGGTCGCACAAAGGACGGACAAGGCTGTCACCACTTGCCGCCTACCACTCTCTTTCCGTGGGGTGGAACACACCCAAGGTAACTATCAAGCACAGGCACCACACCTAAGCTATCAAACTACTGACTTCTGCCTTAGCCTCAGGCAAGAAGAAACCACAAATGGACAGGTCAATGTCCACGCAGACAAGGGATCCCGTAGATCAAAGGAAGTAAATAACAAATTACTAAAAGTAAAGAGAAGTACTAGCGAGACACTGAAGAAAGACGAGGAACTTACTGAAAGAAGCTTTATTCCTCCGAGATGGCTACAAAGTTGGAGAAGGACCGAGGGAACCCGGCTCCTCTCCTCCTAGCTTGACTCACACCCAAGCTCTCACCTCACACTCTCCCTATTCTACAAATATAGTAGAGGAACTACATCTTGAATCTCTTATTCTCTCCTTGGATGGTGTGTTGAAAGTGGAGGTGGAAGGCTCCTTTTATAGCCTCAAATGGTCGGTTGCAGGTGAAAGGATAAGGTAACCGACTTGGAGTAACCGCCACTCAAAGACGGTTGGAAACCGCCTCGGTGGCCGGCCGTTCGGCCAAGATTCGGTCGTTCGGCCAGGGATGTCGCCCGTTCGCGCACCGCCTTCTCGTGGACGATCCAGATCTCCTCTCAATGACGATTGCATTGACGGTTATCCAAAACAGGTCGGTTAAGTCCCGAAGGTGGGCCCTTTGATCCATGTGATATGCACATCCTTCCCTCCATTTCTATCCAATGATTGGTACTACCTCTAGGTGTGTTTCCTTGCATGTTGGTGTAGGTTTTACCTTGTTTGGGTTGGGCCAACACCGAGTGGCAACGTCGGAGGCCCGTTGGAGGGGCATGTAAGGCCTTTTGGCCTTAATCTTCACCATAGACTTGTATGAACGTGTTGGGGGTCCATTGGTGAGTCCCTAAGGCACATATGTGAAGTGGAGGCCATTTGGTGGAGTTGCCAGGCCGGCCGGCCAAGTCCTGGCCGGCCGGCCAAAGTCTGGCCGGCCGGCGGTGACGATCGCGCCGGTGATCTTCTCGGAGGCATAACTTTTCCGTCCGGTCTCCGAATTGGGTGATCCACATGTCCATTTTGATCATCTCGGAGAGCACTTTAACATGGTGCTATCAAATTGGGCATTTCACAATGTTCATAATGATGCCCTATTATGTCCATGCTTCACCATGCTTGCATTTGCTCCATTTTGTGTTGATTCTTGCATAATATGAGCATAGATCTGCAGAAGATCGCAAACCACCAAAACTCGTGGAACTTGGTTAGAGTAAATGATTTTCACATGATTTTGACCATATGATTATGAAATTTGGAGAAATGTTGGCAGTAAAAGTCATAGATAACAAACGCCAACACACCCCCACACCTCGACTTTGCTAGTCCTGAGCAAAGGGTAGACTTAGATCCAGAGGATCAAGCAAAGCCTAGGGTCATGAAATCAAAAGCATGCATAAAAATTATTTCAATGCTTTCCCACATACCTTGGATTCCGGGTGGCTAACACCTTCACTTTCACCTATTGAACCTCAGAACAAATCAATGAAGAGCATAGTTCCAACTTCTTCTTAGTACTTGGAGATTTTGTAGAATTTTCAAAACAATGCAGGCATACTCTCATTCTCTCAAGCAACTCAGTCGCTCAAAGTGTTTAATCCTCACAAAAGGCTTTTGTGAAGCCTCACCTACCTCTATAAGGCTGTATGTGGAGCTCAAGGTAAGGATAGATAAATGCATACCTTATCCATCTATGTTGTAAGATCAAATAACTTGTCCATGAGAGATCATGTCAACCAAGAACTTTGGTCAAGTGCAAGTGAATGTGGATAATGAATGTCCTTTATGTGGTACTTGGATTGTAGCTTCTTCCATCTTTCCCCTTCTTCTCTCTTTTTTTTTTGCTCGAGTAGGACTTCCCACTAAATTTTTTTTTCATCATTTTTTTCAGGGGGATGAAGATCTGCTTGAAAACCACTTTGATGGACTTTATTTGATGGGATGTGTACATGAATGACCAAAGTGCTAGGAAGATCATGCATGTCTCAAAAGGCAAGATGCTTGATCAAGCTCAAAATGTACAAGATAGCTATGTGAGTTCAAAACTATATCATGTATACGTACGGCTCTGGATAGTACTTGGCAAGGTTGAGCATGAATGAGAGTTGCCTCACTTTTCTATTTTCAAAAGAAAATTCTCCAAGACTTCGAATTACAAAAGAACAAGCCTCTCATGTCATTATATCATAAGGGTCAATACGCAAAAGATCAAGTGATCTTATCGTAAAGTTCCAAAGGCATAACATTACTTGCATAAGAAATAAAACTTAACCACCCTTTGATAACATGGAAGAATTTCATCTCTTTCATGGTGTTTCATTCAAATTTTAAATTTTGATCAACTCAGATGTGGATTCAAATGAAAAACCAGGAAAGGAAGGGATACAGGGGTTGCAAACCTCCGTGTGTAGTTGGATCCCAGGAAGTGTTTGAAAAGTGGGGTCGAATATGCTCATCTTCTTCCAGGGGTTCTCTGATGTGTTGCTCTTTCAATATATCTGCGTACTTAGTGTAGGATTAGAGCAGGGGTGTGGTTGGCACACAAATGTGCACCAACCACCAATGGCATGGAAAGAGCAAAGCAACTTTGTTTATTCAAGAAAAATGGAGGTGCTGCTGGAAATCAAACATAGGAAAGCAAATGATTCAAAAGGGAAATAAAAGGCAGCACTAAGCCTACACTAAGATAACGGCATGGTTTAGGTCCAGCCATGACCATGGACTGTGATTTTAGCTCAGATACTCAAAGATGTCCATTTCTTCAAGTTCCGGTGCATCAGACTCAAGGAATATTTTTAATATACCACTGACATTTAAAACATCCCTATCATTGTCTTGGAGGGTGAACACATTAAGAACGGTCCTTACCACATACCTATAGACTTCTCAAGATCAAACAAATGAATTTGGAAATTAAAGTATAGTACCTTATGTCCAACCTTGGAGTGCGTGATCTTGATCCATTCATCCTTATGATCCTTGTAGTGCTTGGAGATGTTGTGGTAGGTGTACTCCCTCCGTTCATCCAACTCAGAAATTTTGAACTTGTCTTCTTGAATCTTGCTGATTGGAGATCAATGTTTCACCTCTTGATAGCCCCATGGGATTTCAATGTCCGCTGGAAAATGGTAGACTTTACCATAGGCCAGCTGATAACGGTGTTATTCCTATCAATTTCTTGATTCAATGTCCATAGCACCTCAGGTAATTTTGCTTGTCCATCCATTCTCCATAGCTCTTGCAGAATGTTCGTGTTCTACTTGTCAGATTTCTCTACTTGGCCAGTCAGACGGAGATGGTATAGAGAAACAGCCTAGTGATGGTACTCTCAACCTGCTGGTACACTTCCCGAAGGTCTTGTGGAGTGTGGGACTCCATGACTAGTTCTTGACTCTTGGAATCACAAAGCTATGAAATATGATTTCCTGAAGCATCATCCTTGAATTCCTTGAGTCAGCCGCAACATAGGAAGTGTGTCAACCCATTTGGATAGAAAGTCCATGATTGCCAAGGTGTGTCAAAATCTCTAACTAAAAGTTCTTTTAGTGGGCATAGCTTCGGGCATTGATATTCCTGGATTTTGTCATCTTCAACAATGTTGCAAAATTTTCTTAGTGCCTCCATACATGGTTGGCCAGAAGATGCTTTGCCAAACCTTAGCATGGTACCCAGAATACTCTTAGGTGTCCTCCATATGAGGAGTGGTAGTGACACTTAAGGATCTTGCGAATCTCACATTGGGTTGTAGCGGTGGAGTAAACCATTAGCAATGACTTCAAATTGATAGGGATCCCATAAGTGAAATCTTCAAGAGAGTGACTTCTCATAGAGGATAGGATTTGTAATCTTGAGAGATGGTCTGCCACAAAATTCTCTGCTCTCTTTGTATCTCTGATTTCAAATTGAAACTCCTGAAGGAGCAGAATTCAACGGAAGAGTCGTGGCTTAATGTAACACCCTAAAAATAGCCTTATTAAAAATTAGTAATTAATTGGTTTTTATATTTAAGTGCTCATGAAAAATGTAGGAAAATAAAATTTTTGAATAATTAAAAGCAAATATAGGAAATAGAAACATTATTGTTGCATTCATGCTGGTGCATTTATTTTTGATTGTTGAATTCAAATGAGTGTTTGAATAAAAGAAAAACCTTTTCTTTTCTCTCTCTTTTTCCCTCTCTCTTTTCAGCCCAGTCCTTTTCCCTCTCGCGCGACCCAGCCAGCGGCCCAGCTCTGCACGGCCCAGCAACCGCGGCCCACCAGCACCACAGCCCAGCCAGTGCCGCGCCCTCTCTTTCCTCGCAGCCGCTGACAGACCAGGCCCACCTGTCGGCGCTTCCTTCCTCCGCTCGCTGCCGCTGACCGCCCGGGCCCACTTGTCAGTTCCTCCTTCCTCCTCTCGCCGTGTCCAAGCAGGACACCGCGCCGCCGCGAATCCGCCGTGCCGCGCTCGTACTTCCTTGCTTGGAGCGCACGCCGAGGACGCCTAGCCCTTTATAAGCCGTCGCTACCCCTTCTCCGTGAACCCCCAAACCTTAGCCGCCAATCGAGCCGCGCAGCGCCACCTTTTCTCGAACCCTAGCCGAGCCGCCGCCGTCACCAATCCACCGCTTCGCCGCCGCTTTGCCGCCAACGTCGAATCGTGGAGCTTTGGGGTAAGCCGAGGAACTCGCCAAGCCTTTTTTCCCCTCCTCTTTCGCTCTGCAGCGCCCGCGCAAGCTCGCCGGAGCAACCGACCCGCCTCCGCTCGCCGCCGGCCACCACCGCGGCCTAAACCTCTCCCCTGACCCCCAAAACCGAACCCACGTCGTCTCCTCTACCCCTAGGGTCAAACGCGGCGAGAAACCGAGCTTTCTAGCCCCCAGCCGAGCCAACTCCGGCGAGAGCGCCGCCGCGCGCCGCCGCGAGTCGTCGTTCCCGGCGATTGTTAAGCTAGATCTAATCCCAGCCGATAGATTCGAAACCGACGGCCAGATCTGAAAACCGATCTAAACCAAGCCGGTTCACCGTGAACCCGTGAACCGCGGTTCAGGGCCGGTTCACGGTACAGTAGACCGTGACATCATGCCGACGTCAGCGTCCAGCAGCCGCCACGCCTGTTTTGCAAAAGAGCCCCTCTGTTTTTCAAAAATCAACCCGCGGTCCAGCGCAGTTCAAAAGTATTTACAACCAAGTCCTTTTTCTTTCAGTTTAGCCCCTGTCCTTTTGAAAAATAGTGCCCGCCGTCCTGAAGGTCGTTTTTACTTGTTAGCCCTCGTGTTTTTATACAAAATTATGTTTTAGGTCCCTGGTTTCTTTCAAAAACACCCCTGGAAGCCTTAAAATCTATACCAGCAAGCCCCTAGAGCCCGTTTTAAGCGTAGTTTCCCCGTTTTAACTCCGATTTGAGTGATTTTCGCGCTCACGTGTTTGTAGTGAAGCGTAGAGTAGTTCTAAAGCCTTCTTTTCATCTTTTGTTTATGTTTGGTGTACTGTTCTAATTAAATATCTTGTTTGCATGTATGTGTGGATGCTTGTGTGGTGATCAATGTGAGTAGTGGACGAGCCGTTCGAGTTCGCCGACGATCCCGTTCTCAAGGAGCAGGTGCAGCAGCAGTTCACTGAGGAAGGCAAGTATAACACGGACCATCCTTGTTACCTATACACCGATTAATCACATAAATCATATGCATGTATCTAATACTGTTAGCCACTAAGGATGTTCCTAGTCTTTACCTTATTCCTTGTTTACCCAGGGTTTTATGCATTATGGTTAGTCTATGCTACGCGCTGCAACCAACATTTATTTTTTTTATAATGTCGATATTGAACTAATGGTTCACTTCAATGATGATTAAAAGATGCTTTTTAGCAACATGGTTCGGGGAACTAGAGCATGTGCTGTGTGCTTTGTTCTAGTGTCTCTATAAGGTTTGATCTAGGGAATTAGAGCATGTGCTTTGTGCTTTGTTCTAATGTCTCTCCATAAGGTCCGGTTCTTAAAGCGACAACCCAGGAACCTGTTCGCCGCCGTTGGAACTATAATGGCTCTGGTCTTGGATGATTAGCTTGTACGTCTCTAGCTCGCCAGTGGTTACCGAAAGGCGTATGTGGGGTGCATGGGTGAGAGTATATTTTGATCCATCGAGGACGGTTTTATCCGTTGGCTATGCCCCGTTAGGCAAAGTCCCGTGATGTAAGCGCCCGATATACGGCAGCTTCACACGTTGCGATGATTGCGCTCTCGCTCTGGATGCCATTGATTCCCTCACGTTGCGCCCTGAGCGTACGTCAATCTCGATGCCTCGGGTTATGCTGCCTATGTTGAACCAAAACGGCTACTGTGCTTGTTAGGGTGTTTTGTGAAAGTCCTCGTAACATAAGTTCTTTTGGATTTATGTGACCGGCGGGTAAAGGGCGAAACCTCTGCAGAGTGTTGATCTATCATGATAGCCGTGCTCACGGACACGAGCGGCCTGGATCTTTTTTTATTAGAAGATGATATTAGTGATTGATGTTGGTTTGTTCTATAATCACTTATACCTTATTAATGGGTTTATACTTGGGATTCTACTCATTTGTAGTAAAATAGATGATACTAAAATGAAACAACTAAAAGTGCTACTGCAGTTCAACCGTGTCCAGCCTTTTGTTCCTGCATAACCCGTGTTATACTTGTTAAGTAAGATGGTTTACTTACACTTGCAACTATTCAACAAAATCCCGGATGGGTAACAGATGGAGCATTGAATGATCAGTCGCTTGCTGAGTTTCCGGAGGATCTGCCGTACTTCTAAGCTGTGTTCAACCAGTCGGTGTCCCTGTGGATTTGAGGCTCTACTAGTTATGAAGCGTTTAATATTAAGACTTCCGCTATGTTATTTGTTTAAGACTATGTCCTGTGTTAAACTCTGATATAAACTATTTTATTCGAGCATTGTGTTCTCTGTGATTCAATATTTGTAATCTATATGTGTTCTGTGGACATCCTGGGCACACATATGGAAGCATTCGGATTTCTTGGAAATCTGGGTGTTACAAAGTTGGTATCAGAGCCGTGCTGACTGTAGGATCACAGCCTAGATAGAACGGTCGATTAGAACCTGCTTAATCCTTGCTCTAAAAATTATTTTACATCCTAGAGTTGAGTTCTATTGAAAAATGGTGTTCTATTCTACCCCCGTCCTTTGTGAAAATTTTCTAGCCCTCCTCTACTTTTCACTTCCATAGATGGCTTGATAGAGATAGATAGTCCGCAAGAGCACTGATGGCTACCCTCCACCCCGCATCGATGAGTACCCATTGGTGGCACGCAACCCGGATGCATACCAGGAGCTTCTTAGGCAGTAGGCCGAAGAAGGGAACCCCGAAGAGCTAAAGACCGAGTCCGTGGAGTTAGAGCAACAACAAGGGAAGAATGAGGGGCTACAACACTGGTTGGAAGGATCTGCGCCACGCAGCCCAGAGTTCGGTGCACCGTCGCCACCACACAGAAGAACTAGGTACAGTACCCTAGCTCACCGCACAACCATCGACCCTAAATGTTAATAGAGATCGAATAAAACGTTTTCGGGTCCAAAACTAGTCTAAGAGTGTCGAGTCTTGTGTGAATCTTGTCTTTGAATGCTTGAGTGAATTGTCATTATGCTTATGTGTGATTTGGATCTTTGTAATGATTGTGATGAGCGTGGACCAAGGTCCGCAATCATCTAGTATTGGATTAAGGTATAAGGTATTTAGTGGATAGATAGTTGGGTTCCTTATCTCTTGTGCACATCATCTATCATCTTTCCTATCGCCTGAGTACCTTATCTTGCCAGTGGTTTGCTTCTGTTCTTGACACTGGTTCAGACATGACTGTGATTATGAATGTTGGGATTTTGATTTGTGACAGATGGTTGGGACAAGAGGATCGACGGGTGGTGGCAACCAAAACCAGAACCAGAACCCGAATCAGTACCAGAACCAGAACCAGCCGCCCACCATGGAGGATCTAGTCCGCTTGCAGACGCAGACGATGCAACAGTTGACTCAGGCCATAGCTTTGATGCAGCAGAACCTGCAGAATCCACCTGTTCAGCCACCTCCCCAGCCCATCCGGGACAAGAGGGCAGAGTTCTTGAAGGGGCGCCCGCCAAAGTTCTCCCGCGCCAAGGACCCGATGGAAGCAGAAGACTGGATCAAGGCAGTGGAGAGACAGCTCGACATTGCTCAGTGTGATGACAGGGAGAAGGTGCTCTACGCCTCTTGACAGTTTGAAGGAGCCGCTCTCGACTGGTGGGTGGCATACCAATATGCGCAACCCGATCGCAACCAAATCACCTGGCAGCGGTTTAGTGACGACTTCCGTGCTCACCATGTGCCTGAGGGATTGACGGTCCTGAAGAAGAAGGAGTTCCTAGCCCTGACGCAGGAAGGAATGAGTGTCACTGCCTACCGTGACAAGTTCCTCGAGCTGGCCCGCTATGCACCAGATGAGGTGTCGACAGACGAGAAGAGGCAGACTCGCTTCCGGAATGGACTTCAGGATGTCTTGCAGCTGCAGCTGATGTGCATCACCTTTCCAACCTTCGGCGGGCTGGTTGACGGTGCTCTAATGGTGGAGCACAAGCGCCGTGAGATTGAGGATAAGAAGAGAAAGTTCATGAACCAGCAATCTGGCAGCAACGTCCGCTCCCGCTACAACCCCCAGCAGGTGAATCAGCAGCGCACTCAGGGACAGTCGGGTCATCAGGACCATCAGCATACCCAGAATCCACCACCACAGCAGCAGCAGCGCTACCAGAACGAGCAGCATAACACTCAGGCTTCACGCACCACCCCGGCTAACACCACTCCTGTTGACCCAAGGGCATGCTACCACTGTGGTGAACAGGGACACTACGCTAACTTTTGTCCCCGGAGGATCCAGAACTTCACTAGTCAGAACAACAACCAGAAGACAGGACCGCAACCAGCTCAGAATGGGAATCAGCAGCAGGCGCAGGGAAACCGTGGCCAGCAGAACTACGCCAGGGGCAAGCTCAACCATGTGGAAGCAGAAACTGCAGAAAGAGCCACAGACGTGATAGTCGGTACGTTTCCGGTCAACTCACAACCTGCTACAGTTTTGTTCGATTCCGGAGCTTCGCATGCTTTCATATCTGCTGATTTCGTGAAAAAGAACTTGATGCTTATGCAACCTATGGGAAATACCATGTTGGTTAGCTCACCAGGAGGAGAACTTCGGGCCACATTACGTTGTCCTAACGTAGTGGTTAACATAAGGGGGGGTAGACTTTTTAGCACACCCTATAGTCCTAAACTCTATCGGGATGGATCTGATTTTAGGAATGAGCTGGCTAGCAAAGTACGAAGTAGTCATACAGTGTTCTAAGCGTGCAGTTCAGTTAGTGGCTCCATCAGGAGAGAAGATTCAGTATCAGGCAATTAAGTCTTTAGAGATTGGTCAAGGTTTTGGAGGAATCAGAGAGGGTCACCGGGAACAAAGACATCCGTGTGTGCAAGGAAACGTCACTCAGAAGGTGAAGCAACTTGAGGAAGAAAGGATGGATCTCAAGGCAGAATATCCACATCTCTTCCAGTCCATTTCCGAATCTCGGGGACGAGATTCATTTTAAGGGGGGTAGATTTGTAACACCCTAAAAATAGCCTTATTAAAAATTAGTAATTAATTGGTTTTTATATTTAAGTGCTCATGAAAAATGTAGGAAAATAAAATTTTTGAATAATTAAAAGCAAATATAGGAAATAGAAACATTATTGTTGCATTCATGCTGGTGCATTTATTTTTGATTGTTGAATTCAAATTTGAATTTGAATTCAAATGAGTGTTTGAATAAAGAAAAACCTTTTCTTTTCTCTCTCTTTTTCCCTCTCTCTTTTCAGCCCAGTTCTTTTCCCTCTCGCGCGACCCAGCCAGCGGCCCAGCTCTACACGGCCCAGCAACCGCGGCCCACCAGCACCGCAGCCCAGCCAGCGCCGCGCCCTCTCTTTCCTCGCAGCCGCTGACAGACCAGGCCCACCTGTCGGCGCTTCCTTCCTCCGCTCGCTGCCGCTGACCGCCCGGGCCCACTTGTCAGTTCCTCCTTCCTCCTCTCGACGTGTCCAAGCAGGACACCGCGCCGCCGCAAATCCGCCGTGCCGCGCTCGAACTTCCTTGCTTGGAGCGCACGCCGAGGACGCCTAGCCCTTTATAAGCCGCCGCTACCCCTTCTCCGTGAACCCCCAAACCTTAGCCGCCAATCGAGCCGCGCAGCGCCGCCTTTGCTCGAACCCTAGCCGAGCCGCCGCTGTCACCAATCCACCGCTTCGCCGCCGCTTTGCCGCCAACGTCGAATCGTGGAGCTTTGGGGTAAGCCGAGGAACTCGCCAAGCCTTTTTTCCCCTCCTCTTTCGCTCTGCAACGCCCGCGCAAGCTCGCCGGAGCAACCGACCCGCCTCTGCTCGCCGCCGGCCACCACCGCGGCCTAAACCTCTCCCCTGACCCCCAAAACCGAACCCACGTCGTCTCCTCTACCCCTAGGGTCAAACGCGGCGAGAAACCGAGCTTTCTAGCCCCCAGCCGAGCCAACTCCGGCAAAAGCGCCGCCGCGCGCCGCCGCGAGTCGTCGTTCCCGGCGATTGTTAAGCTAGATCTAATCCCAGCCGTTAGATTCGAAACCGACGGCCAGATCTGAAAACCGATCTAAACCGAGCCGGTTCACCGTGAACCCGTGAACCACGGTTCAGGGCCGGTTCACGGTACAGTAGACCGTGACGTCATGCCAACGTCAGCGTCCAGCAGCCGCCGCGCCTGTTTTGCAAAAGAGCCCCTCTGTTTTTCAAAAATCAACCCGTGGTCCAGCGCAGTTCAAAAGTATTTACAACCAAGTCCTTTTTCTTTCAGTTTAGCCCCTGTCCTTTTGAAAAATAGTGCCCGCCGTCCTGAAGGTCGTTTTTACTCGTTAGCCCTCGTGTTTTTATACAAAATTATGTTTTAGGTCCCTGGTTTCTTTCAAAAACACCCCTGGAAGCCTTAAAATCTTTACCAGCAAGCCCCTAGAGCCCGTTTTAAGCGTAGTTTCCCCGTTTTAACTCCGATTTGAGTGATTTTCGCGCTCACGTATTTGTAGTGAAACGTAGAGTAGTTCTAAAGCCTTCTTTTCATCTTTTGTTTATGTTTGGTGTACTGTTCTAATTAAATATCTTGTTTGCATGTATGTGTGGATGCTTGTGTGGTGATCAATGTGAGTAGTTGACGAGCCGTTCGAGTTCGCCGACGATCCCGTTCTCGAGGAGCAGGTGCAGCAGCAGTTCACTGAGGAAGGCAAGTATAACACGGACCATCCTTGTTACCTATACACCGATTAATCACATAAATCATATGCATGTATCTAATACTGTTAGCCACTAAGGATGTTCCTAGTCTTTACCTTATTCCTTGTTTACCCAGGGTTTTATGCATTATGGTTAGTCTATGCTACGCGCTGCAACCAACATTTATTTTTTTTAAAATGTCGATATTGAACTAATGGTTCACTTCAATGATGATTAAAAGATGCTTTTTAGCAACATGGTTCGGGGAACTAGAGCATGGGCTGTGTGCTTTGTTCTAGTGTCTCTATAAGGTTTGATCTAGGGAATTAGAGCATGTGCTTTGTGCTTTGTTCTAATGTCTCTCCATAAGGTCCGGTTCTTAAAGCGACAACCCAGGAACCTGTTCGCCGCCGTTGGAACTATAATGGCTCTGGTCTTGGATGATTAGCTTGTACGTCTCTAGCTCGCCACTGGTTACCGAAAGGCGTATGTGGGGTGCATGGGTGAGAGTATAGTTTGATCCATCGAGGACGGTTTTATCCGTTGGCTATGCCCCGTTAGGAAAAGTCCCGTGATGTAAGCGCCCGATGTACGGCAGCTTCACACGTTGCGATGATTGCGCTCTCGCTCTGGACGCCATTGATTCCCTCACGTTGCGCCCTGAGCGTACGTCAATCTCGATGCCTCGGGTTATGCTGCCTATGTTGAACCAAAACGGCTACTGTGCTTGTTAGGGTGTTTTGTGAAAGTCCTCATAACATAAGTTCTTTTGGATTCATGTGACCGGCGGGTAAAGGGCGAAACCTCTGCAGAGTGTTGATCTATCATGATAGCCGTGCTCACGGACACGAGCGGCCTGGATCCTTTTTGATTAGAAGATGATATTAGTGATTGATGTTGGTTTGTTCTATAATCACTTATACCTTATTAATGCGTTTATACTTGGGATTCTACTCATTTGTAGTAAAATAGATGATACTAAAATAAAACAACTAAAAGTGCTACTGCAGTTCAACCGTGTCCAGCCTTTTGTTCCTGCATAACCCGTGTTATACTTGTTAAGTAAGATGGTTTACTTACACTTGCAGCTATTCAACAAAATCCCGGATGGGTAACAGATGGAGCATTGAATGATCAGTCGCTTGCTGAGTTTCCGGAGGATCTGCCGTACTTCTAAGCTGTGTTCAACCAGTCGGTGTCCCTGTGGATTTGAGGCTCTACTAGTTATGAAGCGTTTAATATTAAGACTTCCGCTGTGTTATTTGTTTAAGACTATGTCCTGTGTCAAACTCTGATATAAACTATTTTATTCGAGCATTGTGTTCTCTGTGATTCAATATTTGTAATCTATATGTGTTCTGTGGACATCCTGGGCACACATATGGAAGCATTCGGATTTCTTGGAAATCTGGGTGTTACACTTAAAATCCTTCTTGGCCAAATGGTGCTTTGGTGTAGCATGCTCTGTGTATACTATCACTTTAACACCAACCAAGTAGGAATTGAACTTGTCAATGTCAATTGCCATTGGCAGCGGTTCCTTCTCCGTTGTTACGAATTTCTGGTCAATCAATAGATGTTGCTATTTATCCTTGAATTTACACAGCACTGCGCCGATGGCATAGTCACTTGCATCACATCTGCTCCTGAAAGGAACGTTCCAATAAGGAACATATATGATGGGGCTAAAACGAGTGCCGAGAACGGCAGCTTCTCTGACCATGAAGTGACATTTCATCAATTGAGGACCAAATGTGTCTCTTTGAATCTCTTGAGGATCATTGTTAAATTCCCAAGGCAATCTTCAAGCTTCTGTTGTATACTGAGGAGTCATCCAGGAATACTTCCACGATGTTCTCGATAAGGTCAGAGAAAAATCGCCATCATAAACCTTAGAAAGAAGCAGGTGCACTGCTAGACCAACTGGCATCCACCTAAAAGGAAAATGTGCCAAAGGGGCAGGTGAAGGTGGCCTTACTCTGATCATCCGGATGAATAGGGGTTGATGATAACCAGAGTAGCCATAGATGTAACAAACGAACAAGTGCTTGACTAATTGTTCAAACATTTCGTCAATGAAGGGTAGGAGGGTAGTGATCTTTCCTGACATCCTTGTTCGGCTGCCGGTACACATCCTTCAGCTGGTAATTGTCCTCTGAGGTAAGCGCGCAATTCTCTCATTTTAGACGACTATCCTCCCTTCTTCGGAATCACTTGAACATGACTAACCAATTCACTGTCTTGCATGGGGTTGATGACTCCCGCATGGAAAAGTTTTGAATACATCTTACTTTACCACCTTCCTTATCACATCTATCCCGTCAATCTTGAGTGAATGGTCGGGCTTAGCTGATCTTGAGCGATGAGCTAGATAGAAGGTGTAGAATGACCAGTGACACTGAAAATTCAGTGCCATAAAGATGTGATATGTGGATATGTCGGGGATTGAACCCCTTCTAGTCCTGAAGAGGGTACCCAGAGACGGATCGATACTTCTCTTAGGACCATCAAGAGATGCCAAGTCTCACTCTCTGATGATGACTGACATGCCTCAGTTGGAAGTAAGACAAACTTTACACCAGGAGGCAACGATTTCTACCTCAGGAGAAGAATGTTGTGGTTTTTCGTCCTCATTGAGATATCTACCTGGTTCTATCTCTGAGTAAAGTGTTGAGCATCATCTTCAACGATTTTTTGAGTGGGCTCTTCCAAAATATGCTCATTGCCTTATTCCAGTGGGTCTTGTTCTGGTTTTGCCTCAGCTATAGTGTTGATTGAACTGACTAGGCTGACCAAGATCTTTTCATTGCCAACTCTGAGCTGAAGAGTAGCTCGTGCTCCATCAATGTTGGCAAGTGGCTCTATTGACTGACCGACCAAGAAAATCTGTCACCTTCATGGATATCGAAGATGTGAAACTAGGAAGAACTCCTTTGCTTTCCACAATCTGGCCGTCGATCCACTTCAGATGCTTACGAGAGAAGGACAACCTTCGGATCATAGATGATTCCTTGCGGTTCAGCATCCCCAATAGTGCGGAGGAATATTTTGAGCTTGTGACTGCTTATTCCTCTATCCATTCCTTGCTCATAATCGCAGAAGGACCCTCAATCTACGGTGTGGCTTCCGGAATGAATGCCTCAGACCATGAGCACGTCCTCTTAGTTTCATCAGCATGCTGGAAACATTGCTGAGTGATGGGATACTTCTCTTTTGTGGAGAGAGGTGATATGAACTGAGGTATATCTTTCGATAAGTGACTCATGATCAAAAGGTCTTGATTTGTTCGGTCATCTCCTCGATAATCGGTGGAGGTGGATGTGGTGTAGTTGTAAGGGTGCGAATCTGGTGCTTCGTCTTGGGTAGATCTGAGGAATCTTCAAAGGCTCATGTGCTATCACAAACCTTGTCAAGATAGCTTGGACTTAATCCAAGGTCTTGTATGTGACCCCTCAGTGGCGATATGAAGAATGTCTTCAAACCGCCAATGAAATGTTGCATATGGTTTTTCTCTGGAATACCGTATGGTGAGCCAGAGGTTACCATCAGCATGAATCTTGCCCACTGTGTTCCAAGTAACTCGTCATGATACGAGTACCTTGGTAACAGGATAAAATGACCGGAATTCGTCCTTCAGCTTCAACAAATCTCCTCCCGCTCACTTGCGATCCGATCATACCATAACATAGTCGTCCCCGTCAGAGAGAACGGGAAAGACTCCATTACAGTGTCTTGATTCCGGATATGATAAGAAGAGATCAATTCTCTTCAAAGTCCTACAGGTGAGTATAGAGATGTCTTCCTTCTTGCTAGAGAAGGATGATACACGAACCATGGCTACGAGACTGGGACTGGTCCTGTAACTAGCAGATAAAATGGGGGTGGTGATGTGGTGGCAATTCCAAAACTCGCGGGATGCAACTACCGGATAACTAGGAGATAAACTCCTAGGGGTAAGGTGGAAATGTGTACAGGTAAAAAGCTCTAAACTAGTGTTGCTACCGTTCCCCGGCAACGGCGCCAGAAAAGCTTGTTGGCACTCCTTAGCCTATCCGAGAATAACTCCGCAAGCGCACAGAGACCGATGTAGCCTTTCACCAGGGGAGTGATACCTGGGATATCGAATCCAAGGAACGATAGACGCGACTAAGCCTAGAACTATTCAACCGGACCCACCGGGGAGAAAAGGTACGTGGGTAGAGGGCCTAACTTCAGATAGCCAACTAATTACCCAGATAACTTGCTACTCACTAACTTGATCTGCATCGGCGGCTGGAAGAGGAAGGGTCCAGACGGGGTAGAAGTGGGACCCAACGGCGACCTGCTACTACTTCTATGAAAACACCCGAACGTTGTGGTCGCACAAAGGACGGACAAGGCTGTCACCACTTGCCGCCTACCACTCTCTTTCCGTGGGGTGGAACACACCCGAGGTAACTATCAAGCATAGGTACCACACCTAAGCTATCAAACTACTGACTTCTGCCTTAGCCTCAGGCAAGAAGAAACCCCAAATGGACAGGTCAATGTCCACGCAGACAAGGGATCCCGCAGATCAAAGGAAGTAAATAACAAATTACTAAAAGTAAAGAGAAGTACTAGCGAGACACTGAAGAAAGACGAGAAACTTACTCAAAGAAGCTTTATTCCTCCGAGATGGCTACAAAGTTGGAGAAGGACCGAGGGAACCCGGCTCCTCTCCTCCTAGCTTGACTCACACCCAAGCTCTCACCTCACACTCTCCCTATTCTACTGTGGCGGACCACTCCGAAATTATTCCAAGTTAAGTACCCCGGGACCACTAATCGAGTAGTCAGGCACTTAATCCGGAATAAGCTGGAGCGCCGTCGGATTAAACCCGATTTAACCACGTACTTTTCTTGATCGAAACAACAGGCACGCCCACACGAAGGTGAGTTCCAGAGATTACAACATTCCACAAATTTAACATACATAAATAGTATCTCAAAGTTATTACAAACCAAGTTCGAAATTTAAATCAGAGTATCAAGTTCATTGCAGCGGAAATAAATAGTTCAATGCAGAGGAAAGATAAACTAACGACGATACAAGTAACACCATGATGAAGCCTGCCACGGTGCTACTCCTCCCGTTCCTCGGCAGAGGACGGAACCCACTCGATGTGCCATCCAGGGGGAACCTGGGTGGGCCAAGTAAGGGCATCGACTGCCACATCCAACATTGTACCTGTAATAAAAGCCACAAGCAAGGCTGAGTATACTAATACTCAGCAAGGCTTACCCGTCGGGTGAAAACTACATCACCGACATCTAGACATGAGAGGCTTTTGGCTGGTGGGTTTGTTTGCCAAAAAGAAACTAAAAGTAGATCCTTGCTTTCAAGTTTTAGCATCATTTTCTAGTAGATTTAACCATTCTAGATTAGCATCCTCTCTAAGCATACATGTGGTGCAATACAATTTAATTCATACAACAAGTTCATCAATCTCATAGTTCCACTTGTTACTCAATGCAGCTAGGCGGTCAAGCAGTCTCATTAACCGCGAGAAGCGGACAGTTCGAACCGAATTTTGCTACCTGGCCAGGGGAAACCCAACACACACGGATAATGCTTGCTATAAAAGGTACAAGCACTTCCCAACCTTTCCCATCGATCCACAATTCGGATCCGAATCCACCTTCCTTAGGATAGAGGTTTACTGCTTCACTCACAGTCTCACGCATATATCCACAAGTGTACGGCAGGGGAAACAAAAGTTTCCAAGGAGAGATGGCTATCGGCCCTAGCTGCTTCAATCTGGTACCGGGCTTACCGATTCCCATATATCGGCATGCATGTGGTACGTTCAAAAACTTGACACACTCAACCACACGTTTCGACCTTAAATCCATTATCATACACGGACGGGAGATCTACATCTACCATCCCGCCCGTCCATCCTTATGATTCCAACATAAGTAAAGACAAGCAACTCCTATGTCTCGCGAGTGACAGGAAATCACTCGACTTGTAACAGACCTAAAGCAATGCCCTATCGATCCTTTCATACTAGTGTTGCAAGTCATGGGTACTAGAAATGTGCAGCTAAGGTATTCAATAAACTCCTTGAAACGTGAATGCACAAGCATAGGGAATTCATAGATGCATAAACTTTAAAGGTTAGGTTATGCTCCGGGGCTTGCCTTCTTGCTCTAGCTGGGGGTTAGCCTCCGGGTCGATTGTTCCTTCGCCGGCACCTTTCTCCGGGGTGCCTTCTCCGTCGGCGGGGATGAGATGGTAGAAGCCGTCCGGAATAGCGCCTTCTACATGAGATGCATAACTTAGCGGCTGCCTAGTGATTCCAAGACTAAGGCCTTGCAGGCCATATTCACCTAGACATGCTAAAGTACTACTTTCTCCTTCACAAAATTAGAGGAGGGGTGTGGAAAAAATTTTTACGCATCTTTGATGGTGATTGTGTACATATATAAAAGAACTTCTATTTATTATTTTGTAGATTGGGTGCTGTTCTGGAATTTTGGACTTTCCTTATTTTATTTTAATTAATTATCACAAGGTCTATTCTTTTACATAACTCAATTTCCACCTTGATTTCTTCTCATTTTTGTTTCTCAGTTTTTGTTCATCCTTTTTATCTATAAACTTTATGACAGCTACTGGAGTATAAGAGTTAGGCTCACTCCAAAATTTAGCTAAATCTGAGCTACACAGAATTTATTAAAAATGGTACAAACTGTTGCCTACAAAAACAAGATAAATTCATATAAAATCGAAAATACATCCAAATCAGGAAATTTTCCTACCATAGCTACTCATGAGTTCAAGGAGGGCTCTGGCCAAGTGGTGGCTCAAAATAACCCTTGGACAGTCCTCAATAAATTTCTATCCGAAAACACCTAACTATTTATTTGCTAGTCTAAACAGAGCAAAAATTAAGTTTTGCATTATTAACAGACGTGCTAACAAGTTTTTAGGCCTCTGGAGAAAAATGGTGATTTTTAGCTGCATGGATTATTTTTAATAATTTCAGGACTGCAAAAAGACAGGAATCACAAATTAATTCATAACTGAAGCTACAGTCCATATTTTTAGATCCCCTTTAGATACAAGGTGTCCAAGGTCATTGCAAACAACATATCAAAAGCTCAGCCCTAGCGGAGCTCTGGATTTGAAATGGTGCACAAGTTTCTAAATCCACAGTTTGAATTTTAATTCAAATACGATCCACCAAAAGTATATACATGCTAAAATGAGATTGGAGCTTACAATCTCACGAGTCCAGGGAGTATTTTTGTGCATTTTTCTGATTTTTGTACGATTTTTAGTGGATTTTACAAGATTCGGGAAAAATAGATCTAGGTTTAAGAATCTTTTTACGCTGGAGACCCTAGAACTTTTAAAACTTCGCGAACAGGTCCCTGACTTTTACACTGGGAACCCTGAAAAAACGAAGACGATAATGCCCTCGGCTCGTCGCCAGAGTTGCGCCGGCCAAGCGACGGCGAGCTAGGGTCAGGGAAGTGGGGGAAAAGAACCAGTGGCTCACCACGAGTCGATTGGTGGCGGTTGGGAGGCCGGGGGAAGCTCGGAAAACGGCCGGCGGCGATGCAGTGGCGGCGCGGCCGCCGCGGCTTCTACGCCGATGAGGTCGGTGGCGCTCTCCGAGGTTGAAGGGGCTTTAGAACATCAGTGGAACTCGGTGTGACATCTCTGATGTCAAAAGAATTAAAAAGTGCAATTAAAATCAATACAACAGGGAATTGGGTTGAAATTCAAAAATTCGTCAAAAATTCAATTATAATTCAAAAACAAGGGTTGTTTGGCACCCAACTAAAACTTAAACATCTCGGACAGCCCTTCGCGACAACCTCGCCACGGCGTTCGCGCCGATCGGTGACCCTCGAGCGGGAATGTCCGTCACGATCGAGGTTAGCCGTAAAAATCCGTCCCGATCGAGCTATGTCCGTGACGATCGAGCCTAGTCAGTATGTCCGTGACGATCGAGCCTAGTCAGTATGTCCGTGACGATCGAGCTATGACCGTGACGATCGAGCCTAGCCGGTAGTTTCCGTCACGATTCGAGGCTGCACGACAGGACCCTCGAGGCCCCGCCGTCCGTCGCGCTCGAGGCTCCGCAGCCAAGCTCGAGGGCTCACCCTCGAGCGACGTTCCGTCACCCTCGAGGCTCCGCAGCCAAGCTCGAGGACTCACCCTCGAGCGACGTTCCGTCACGCTCGAGGCTTCGCAGCCAAGCTCGAGGGGGGCACTCACCCTCGAGTGGCGTTTCCGACCATTCGAGGCTCGGCAAGCTCGAGCTTGCGGTTCAAGCTCGAAGCGCCGTAGCGCCTGGTCGAAGTGCCCGGTCCAAGCTCGGAAGTTGTGTCCCGCACCTCAAACTCCAACTTTTAATTTTACACGTTTCGAAGTTCAGCTCAAATTTTTGGAGAAAGTTCAAAAGGGGCAAAGAGCTCCACGGGGCTGCCAGCTCGCCCCTGGCGCGCTCTGCTCCGGCCGGAGTCCGGCCGCCACGTGGCCGGCGTGTGGCGGAGACCGCGTCGGGTCGGCCGAGCTGTGGCGGCAGCTAGCTTTTGTCCTCACGCGTTTGTCCAAGCCTTCCGTACCGTCACTTCGCGGGCGACGGCGCACTGCTGCCTCGCGCCGCGGAGCGCCATCATGGCAAGCTCGCTCGGCACTGGTCGCAGCCGCGCAGCGCCGCCCCGCAGTCGCGATGCTCGCTCGCTACGCGCCAAGGAGCACTGTGGAGGATCCCCAGCGATCACGCCACAATCTTCCTCGCCCAATCGTGTCGCGCGCGCTCTGTTCGAGCTCGCCGCGCCATCAATGGCGACCGCGACAGCCACCCACGCGCTCGCACGCTCCCGAGGCCGCACAGTGCCTCCCTTGCGTGCCCAAGCACTCCACCGCGCACTCCCACCCCTCCTCTCACTCGCTCACTTGGTCATTTCCACTTCCCCGCGCTCGCTCGGTCTTCTTCCTCCTCGCGACGCGCAAGCCGAACCCAAGCTCTTCGCGAAATTCCTCGTCCACGCTCCACCATTCCCCAATCCATCCCGCACGGAGCTAGTCCACTCCACCAGCTCCAAAACCCCCAACTTTCCCCAAGCTATTGTCCCTTCTCCGGCGAGAATTTGCGATTTCCCCAAATCGCGAATTCCGGCCGTCGAAGCACCCGCACGTCGAGACCCTACTCCGAGCCGTCCCCGAGCTTCCTCGAGCACGCCATTAGCTTCCCCAAGCTCTGCTGGTGCTCAAGGACCTCTCCCCCCTCCGCGAACGACCCCGAGCTCGCCGGCGTAGAAGCCGCGGCGGCCGCGCCGCCACCACCTCGTCGCCGGCGAAACTCCGACCATCCCCGGCCTCCCAACCGTCCCCAAACGACTCGTGGTGAGCCCAGGAATCTTTTCCCCCACTTCCCCGAGCCTAGTTCGCCGCCATTTGGCCGGCGCAACTCCGGCGAGGTCCCAGGGACCCAAGTTCATCGTCTACCTTTGTTTAGGGGTCTCTGCGCAAAAGTCCAGGGACTCGTTCGCGAAGTTTTGAAAGATCTAGGGTTCTCTGCGTAAACAGATTCTTAAGTCTAGGTTTGATTTTTCCCGAAACTTGTAAAATCGATTAAAAATCGTACAAAAATCGGAAAAATGCACAAAAATACTCCCTGGATTCGTGAGAGTCTAAATTACAATCTCTATTAGACATGTTTGTACTTTTGACGAACTGTTTTTGAATTAAAATTCAAACAAGGAAAATCTAAAGTTATGCACCATTTCAAATCCAGAGCTGCGCTAGGGTTGAGCTTTGGATATGTTGTGTATAGTGGCTTTGGACAGCTTGTGTCCAAAGAAGACCCAAAAATATGATGTTTAGCTCCTTTTATGAATTAAAATAGGTTTTCTGTCTTTTTGCAGTGCAGAAATCATTAAAAATAATATGTGCAGTGAAAAATCACCATTCTGCTCCTGAGAGCTTAAAACTTGTTAGAACACATGTTAAAAATGAAAAACTTAATTTTTGCTCTGTTTAGGATGGCAAATAATTAAATATGTGTTTTTGGTTAGAAAATCATTGAGGATCACCCAAGGGTTATTTTGAGCCACCACTTGGCCAGAGCCCTCCTCATACTTATGCTTAACTTTGGTAGGGAGATCTCCTGAAATGGTTGAATTTTCAATTTTATATGAATTAAATTCATTTCTGCTGGCAGCAACTTGTTAGATTTTTAATAAATTATGTGTAGCTCGAAATTAGCTAAATTTTGGAGTGAGCTTAGCTCTTATACTCCAGTAGCTGCCATAAAGTTTATAGATAAAAATGATGAACAGAAATGGAGAAACAAAAATGCGAAGTAATCTAGATGGAAATCGATTTATATAAAAGAATAAACCTTTTTGTAGTTAGATAGAATAAAATAAATGGAATCTGAAATTCCAGAACAGCCACCCTAAGTTATGCATATCATGTACAAGGCACTATCCCAGACGGCGACTACACCCTCATCCCCGCAGACGAGGAAGAAGCCCCGGAGCCCGGTGCCGGTGCAGACGTGAACAACCCGGAGGCTAACTCTCAGTCCGAGCAAGAAGGCAAGCCCCGGAGCATGACCTAACCTTTACCAAAATATGCACTTTGAATTCTCTATGTTTGTGCATTTACGTTCAAGGAGTTGATTGAATACCTTAGCTGCACATTTCCTAGTACCCATGACTTGCAATACTAGTTTGAAAGGGATCGATAGTGCATTGCTATAGGTCCGTTACAAGTCGAGTGATTTCCTGTCACTCGCGAGACATAGGGATTGCTTGTCTTTACTTATGTTGGAATCATAAGGATTGACGGGCGGGATGATAGATGTAGATCTCCCGTCCGTGTATGATAATTGGTTAAGGTCGAAATGTGTGGTAGAGTGTGTCAAGTTTTTGAACGTACCACATGCATACCGGTATATGGGAGCCGGTAAGCCCGGTACCAGATTGAAGCAGCTAGGGCCGATAGCCATCTCTCCTTGGAAACTTGTTTCCCCTGCCGTACACTTGTGGATATATGCGTGATGCTGTGAGTGAAGCAGTAAACCTTTATCCTAAGGAAATGGACCCGGTTCCGAATTGTGGATCGATGGGAAAGGTTGGGAAATGCTTGTACCTTTTATAGCAGGCAGAGTATCCGTGTGTGTTGGGTTTTCCCTGGCCAGGTAGCACAAATTCGGTTCGAACTGTCCGCTTCTCGCGGTTAATGAGACTGCTTGACCGCCTTGCTACATCGAGTAATAAGTGGAATTATGAGATCATGAACTCGTTCTATGAATAACTTGTATTGCACCACTTGTATGCTTAGAGAGGATGCTAATTTAGAATGGTTAAATTTACTAGAATATGAAGCTAAAACTTGAAAGCAAGGATCTACTTTAGTTGCTTTTTGGCAAACAAACCCACCAGCCAAAAGCCTCTCATTGTCTAGATGTCGGTGATGTAGATTTCACCCGACGGGTAAGCCTTGCTGAGTATTAGTATACTCAGCCTTGCTTGTGACATTATTTTACAGGTATCATTTTGGATGTGGATGCTATGACTTGGCCCGTCCAGGTTCCACCTGGCTGGCACATCGAATGGGTCCCGTCCTCTGGCGAGGATCGGGAGGAGTAGCTTCGTGGCAGGCTTCAGCACGGAGTTATTTGTACCGCCGTTAGATTATTTACTTCCGCTGCAATGAACTTCTAATTTCAGTTGTTATGAACTTTCAAATTCCGCTGCAAGACTTGTACTCTGATTTTATTCAACTCGGTTTGTAATAACTAGGTTACCTATGTGCGTGATTTAATTTGTGGAATGTTGTAATCTCTGAAACCCGCCTTCGTGTGGGCGTGCTGTTGTTTCGATCGGGAAAAGTACGTGGTTTAATCGGGTTTAATCCGACGGCGCTCCAGCTTATTCCGGATTAAGTGCTTGACTACGTGATTAGTGGTCCAAAGGTACTTAACTTGGAATAATTTCGGAGTGGAACCGCCACAGCTGGCATCAGAGCCGAAACAGCGCACCGGAGAGAGCAACAGACCTTTAATAAACAATTTTTGAATAAAATTTGCCAACTCGTGCTTCCGACGCGTTTTGCGAAGGAAGGTTATCTTAGGACCGCTAAGGATGTTACCTAGAACGTGAAGCCTATGTGGGATAAGGGATCACGATATGATAGGTGGCAAATAGTATATTATACTGACTTCCAGCACATTTCATTCTGTCATTTACTTTACGCAATGGTGGGCGCAAGGTACGGCGATTGCTGTAACGTACCACGGCACTATATGAAAATATAGTGGCGGCACATAGTCAATACGCTGTGATGGCGTATGAAAATAGAATAGGATGGTGGGCGCAAGGTACGGCGATTGCTGTAGCGTACCACGGCATCATATGCAAATATGATGGCGGCACAAAGTCAATACGCTATGTCAATAGCGTATGAAACTGTCAATATGTTGCCTCGGTGACATATGAACATTGCCCGTTCAATGTTAAACGTTCGGGTGCCACCTCTATAGTGGGTGGTAATGAATGGAGACGCTTTCGTGAGTGCTGGCACGAAAGGTTGATTATGAATGCTCTGGGATGAATTTTCTGCAGGTACACTAACCGCGATTTCGTACGTTGAAACGGTTAGAGAATTCCGACTAGTTACTATAAGGAGAGATGAATATTGCCTAGCCACCGGCACTAACTTCGTAAGCCAAAAGTTATTGGCACGTGTGTTTGTGAGATCGAATAGGCCGCTCATGCATTTCATCTCACTGAATTAATCTCAAAATTAATTCTTGACCATATTGAACCGCCGTCAAAGAAATTGAAATCAAAATCTAAAATTCCTGCTGAGAACAGTCTGTTTGCACCTTCAATTCGAAACTGAAAACTTGGTCAAATGAAAAAGTGTTCAACATGAAAGTTGTCATAAATGTTATAAAGAACATGCTGGAGAAATTTCAACGAAAATGGGTCGGTAAAACTGGAGTTATGCTAAAAATGGTAACCCCCTGTCTGCTGGGAATTTCTGGGGACAGTAAGGTAAAAATTGAATTTTTACCCCATCTTAACGACAGTATCTGCCCAAACCTCCAACATGAAACTTGTTAGGAATTACTTAAACCATGTTCTGGCCAAAGTTGAGAATTTTTGAGCTTACAGATTTCGAGTTTTGTAATTTTTACCACCCTACACAGAATCTGTTTTGGCGCTAACCGGTTCTCACCATGCCCCTTTTTCTTTTGGTTCAGATGGCCTCCAACGCTGACTTGGCTAGCTACCCCAGCGACGTGTCCTTCTCTGACTGTTTGGGATGGGAAGGATTCCCCAGTATCCTATGGTCGGTCCTTCAGGCTATGAACTACCCGACGCCGCCGCAGTACGAGAGAACGATTATCCGGGAGAGAGGTGTGGTTCGCTCCCGCGTGCGGTTGGTGGTATACCGCCACCCGCCGTGTCCTAGCTCTCCCACCTGGACGGTGGAAGTGCATGGGCACCACATGGAGACCACGTGCGAGCTAGCTGCCATGAACGGCATTAGCTCTTTTGTTGCTCAAAACCAGGAGTTAGTGGAGCATCAGTTACTTGGTTTGTTCCCGTCGACTCAGCCGGACGACCCTCATTGGATGAGACGTTACTTGAGTTCCCCTCTGAGGATGGCGGAGAGCCCCGTCGCAGCAGCCGCCTTGATGATGAGGTGGATACGGGCGTATCACCGTTTGCAGGCACTACTTGGACGGTCGCAGAGCGAGATGCTCAACATTGCTATGGACATGTCCGCTCGCGCCCGTGACATAGGGGTTGAGAGGACCTCTTTGTCCATTGAGGTGACCACTAGAGATGCCATGATTGCTGACTTGGAGAGGCAATTGAATGACCTCCAGATTGCACACAACAACACCCAGAATGAGTTAGCACAAACTAGAGATGAGCTTGAGGAGGTACACGGTACCTTGGAGCAGGCCAATGCCATGCTTGCCGCCCACGACGCTCAGCACCTCTTTGAGCAGCAAGGAGGGGATGTGGATGGTGAAGGAGAGGCCCCCGACTCCGACATGGACACCGAGGACGACATGCCGCCCCTTCCAGCTCCACCTTCTCCTATGGGCAGCGAGGCTACCGCTAACAACCTTGATGACTTTTAGAGTGGTAGTGGCAATGACTCCTCCGCTAGGCCTAGAGTTTGGCTTCATGATGTAATAGGCTAGATGGAGTTGAGCTTCCCATTTTATCTTTTGTGGCATTGTAAATTTAATGGTGTGGAACTTGATGGTGATGTAAGGGCTGTATTGAGCACATTCTGCAGCCTCCCTTCGTTTTAATTATTCATGGTTCTTCCTTTCATTTCTGGGCTGTGATGTGAACTAGAAAGTTGTTTGGAATTTATCCAACTAAATGACCACCAAATTGCAAACCCATTGGATAAGCGAAATAAAAATGGCAGTGAAAACACCACAGCTCGGCCTGCTGAAAAACAGCAAACGCAGAGAGCTGAGAACTGAACTTTTCGGCTTAGTTCCAGTCCGAATTTGAAATTGAGCCCAACATGAAAGTTGTAGAGCATGAAATTTTCGAGCTACTGACCGAATGGGAGCTTATGCCTTGTTTCCTGTTGAGAGATATGAATTTTCTCCCAAACTGCGTGCTGGTTTGTCATTCTGCGCAGTATACTTCAAATGTTGTCACATTCTACCTTGTCATTTATTATGCAAGTTTATGAAATGTGGCTACGCTGACACCCTGTGTCACGAAATGGCAAAGCTCAATTTGGAGATTGTTCCACACGGGTACTTCAACCATATTGCAGTGGAACCAACCGTGCACGATCAGATTGTTATGGCACAACTAAATGATGCGGGCGTTAAAGTGCTCAAAAGAAAATTGTCTAAAGAGAAAGTGAAGGAGAAGTACAAGTGCTTCCGGTTAGACGGGCAAGGAGTCCTATGGTTTGGACACCGCCTCATGGTGCCCAAAAACATGGAACTCCGGAGGAAGATTATGGATGAGGCTCATCTCTCCAAATTTTCTATTCATCCCGGCAGCACCAAAATGTATCAAGACTTGAAGCAAAACTTTTGGTGGACTCGAATGAAGCGAGAAATTGCCACATATGTGTCGGAATGTGACACCTGCCAGCGGGTTAAGGCCAGCCACTTGAAGGTAGCAGGCACGCTTCAACCTCTACCTATTCCCTCATGGAAGTGGGAAGATATCAGTATGGATTTTATTGTTGGACTTCCCAGGACCCCTCAGGGCCACGATTCTATTTGGGTAATTGTGGATCGCCTTACCAAGACCGCACATTTTATTCCAGTCAATACCACTTATTCTGCTAAAAAGTATGCGGAGATTTATTTGGAGCGGATCGTTTGTCTACATGGGGTACCCAAGACGATAATTTCAGATCGTGGTGCTCTTTTCGTAGCACGCTTTTGGGAGCAATTGCAAATGTCCTTAGGTACCAAACTGATCCGCAGCTCAGCATATCACCCACAGACCGATGGGCAAACAGAAAGGGTAAATCAAATACTTGAGGATATGCTTCGAGCATGTGTTATCCATTATGGGAAGAATTGGGAGAAATGTTTATCCCTGGCTGAATTCTCCTATAATAACAGCTACCAAACGAGTTTAAAAATGGCACCTTTCGAAGCCCTATATGGTAGGAGATGTCGGACCCCGTTGTGTTGGTCCCAGGCAGGCGAGAGGTACACTTATGGCCCTGACCTTGTGAAGGAAGCCGAAGAAAAGGTTAGGATCATTCGGGAGAATTTGAAGACCGCCCAGTCACGGCAAAAGAGCTACTTTGATCAGCGGCGGGAGCCACTTCAGTTCGAAGTTGGTGATCACGTATATCTTAAGGTCTCCCCGACCAAGGGTGTGCAAAGATTTGGACTCAAGGGCAAGCTTGCACCTCGTTATATCGGCCCGTATGAAATTACTCAGCAATGTGGGCCGGTAGCCTATCAAGTAAAGCTTCCCGAGAAACTTTCAGCGGTACACAATGTATTCCATGTTTCTCAACTCAAGAGGTGTCTTCGTGTCCCAACCGAAGTTGTTGAACAAGAGGAACTCTCGGTTGAACCGGATCTCTCTTATGATGAGCATCCCGTTAAGATCCTCGACGAGAAAGAGCGACAAACACGAAGGAAGGGAGTTAAAATGTACAAAGTTCAGTGGAGTCATCACTCCGAAGATGAAGCCACGTGGGAAACCGAGGACTATCTTAGGAAGAATTTCCCCGACATACTTTCCTAAGCCGAGGTATTTCTTTTCCCCTCTCTATCTCTAGGTTTAATCGAATCTCGGGACGAGATTCCTTTTAAGGGGGGTAGGCTGTGACATCTCTGATGTCAAAAGAATTAAAAAGTGCAATTAAAATCAATACAACAGGGAATTGGGTTGAAATTCAAAAATTCGTCAAAAATTCAATTATAATTCAAAAACAAGGGTTGTTTGGCACCCAACTAAAACTTAAACATCTCGGACAGCCCTTCGCGACAACCTCGCCACGGCGTTCGCGCCGATCGGTGACCCTCGAGCGGGAATGTCCGTCACGATCGAGGTTAGCCGTAAAAATCCGTCCCGATCGAGCTATGTCCGTGACGATCGAGCCTAGTCAGTATGTCCGTGACGATCGAGCCTAGTCAGTATGTCCGTGACGATCGAGCTATGACCGTGACGATCGAGCCTAGCCGGTAGTTTCCGTCACGATTCGAGGCTGCACGACAGGACCCTCGAGGCCCCGCCGTCCGTCGCGCTCGAGGCTCCGCAGCCAAGCTCGAGGGCTCACCCTCGAGCGACGTTCCGTCACCCTCGAGGCTCCGCAGCCAAGCTCGAGGACTCACCCTCGAGCGACGTTCCGTCACGCTCGAGGCTTCGCAGCCAAGCTCGAGGGGGGCACTCACCCTCGAGTGGCGTTTCCGACCATTCGAGGCTCGGCAAGCTCGAGCTTGCGGTTCAAGCTCGAAGCGCCGTAGCGCCTGGTCGAAGTGCCCGGTCCAAGCTCGGAAGTTGTGTCCCGCACCTCAAACTCCAACTTTTAATTTTACACGTTTCGAAGTTCAGCTCAAATTTTTGGAGAAAGTTCAAAAGGGGCAAAGAGCTCCACGGGGCTGCCAGCTCGCCCCTGGCGCGCTCTGCTCCGGCCGGAGTCCGGCCGCCACGTGGCCGGCGTGTGGCGGAGACCGCGTCGGGTCGGCCGAGCTGTGGCGGCAGCTAGCTTTTGTCCTCACGCGTTTGTCCAAGCCTTCCGTACCGTCACTTCGCGGGCGACGGCGCACTGCTGCCTCGCGCCGCGGAGCGCCATCATGGCAAGCTCGCTCGGCACTGGTCGCAGCCGCGCAGCGCCGCCCCGCAGTCGCGATGCTCGCTCGCTACGCGCCAAGGAGCACTGTGGAGGATCCCCAGCGATCACGCCACAATCTTCCTCGCCCAATCGTGTCGCGCGCGCTCTGTTCGAGCTCGCCGCGCCATCAATGGCGACCGCGACAGCCACCCACGCGCTCGCACGCTCCCGAGGCCGCACAGTGCCTCCCTTGCGTGCCCAAGCACTCCACCGCGCACTCCCACCCCTCCTCTCACTCGCTCACTTGGTCATTTCCACTTCCCCGCGCTCGCTCGGTCTTCTTCCTCCTCGCGACGCGCAAGCCGAACCCAAGCTCTTCGCGAAATTCCTCGTCCACGCTCCACCATTCCCCAATCCATCCCGCACGGAGCTAGTCCACTCCACCAGCTCCAAAACCCCCAACTTTCCCCAAGCTATTGTCCCTTCTCCGGCGAGAATTTGCGATTTCCCCAAATCGCGAATTCCGGCCGTCGAAGCACCCGCACGTCGAGACCCTACTCCGAGCCGTCCCCGAGCTTCCTCGAGCACGCCATTAGCTTCCCCAAGCTCTGCTGGTGCTCAAGGACCTCTCCCCCCTCCGCGAACGACCCCGAGCTCGCCGGCGTAGAAGCCGCGGCGGCCGCGCCGCCACCACCTCGTCGCCGGCGAAACTCCGACCATCCCCGGCCTCCCAACCGTCCCCAAACGACTCGTGGTGAGCCCAGGAATCTTTTCCCCCACTTCCCCGAGCCTAGTTCGCCGCCATTTGGCCGGCGCAACTCCGGCGAGGTCCCAGGGACCCAAGTTCATCGTCTACCTTTGTTTAGGGGTCTCTGCGCAAAAGTCCAGGGACTCGTTCGCGAAGTTTTGAAAGATCTAGGGTTCTCTGCGTAAACAGATTCTTAAGTCTAGGTTTGATTTTTCCCGAAACTTGTAAAATCGATTAAAAATCGTACAAAAATCGGAAAAATGCACAAAAATACTCCCTGGATTCGTGAGAGTCTAAATTACAATCTCTATTAGACATGTTTGTACTTTTGACGAACTGTTTTTGAATTAAAATTCAAACAAGGAAAATCTAAAGTTATGCACCATTTCAAATCCAGAGCTGCGCTAGGGTTGAGCTTTGGATATGTTGTGTATAGTGGCTTTGGACAGCTTGTGTCCAAAGAAGACCCAAAAATATGATGTTTAGCTCCTTTTATGAATTAAAATAGGTTTTCTGTCTTTTTGCAGTGCAGAAATCATTAAAAATAATATGTGCAGTGAAAAATCACCATTCTGCTCCTGAGAGCTTAAAACTTGTTAGAACACATGTTAAAAATGAAAAACTTAATTTTTGCTCTGTTTAGGATGGCAAATAATTAAATATGTGTTTTTGGTTAGAAAATCATTGAGGATCACCCAAGGGTTATTTTGAGCCACCACTTGGCCAGAGCCCTCCTCATACTTATGCTTAACTTTGGTAGGGAGATCTCCTGAAATGGTTGAATTTTCAATTTTATATGAATTAAATTCATTTCTGCTGGCAGCAACTTGTTAGATTTTTAATAAATTATGTGTAGCTCGAAATTAGCTAAATTTTGGAGTGAGCTTAGCTCTTATACTCCAGTAGCTGCCATAAAGTTTATAGATAAAAATGATGAACAGAAATGGAGAAACAAAAATGCGAAGTAATCTAGATGGAAATCGATTTATATAAAAGAATAAACCTTTTTGTAGTTAGATAGAATAAAATAAATGGAATCTGAAATTCCAGAACAGCCACCCTAAGTTATGCATATCATGTACAAGGCACTATCCCAGACGGCGACTACACCCTCATCCCCGCAGACGAGGAAGAAGCCCCGGAGCCCGGTGCCGGTGCAGACGTGAACAACCCGGAGGCTAACTCTCAGTCCGAGCAAGAAGGCAAGCCCCGGAGCATGACCTAACCTTTACCAAAATATGCACTTTGAATTCTCTATGTTTGTGCATTTACGTTCAAGGAGTTGATTGAATACCTTAGCTGCACATTTCCTAGTACCCATGACTTGCAATACTAGTTTGAAAGGGATCGATAGTGCATTGCTATAGGTCCGTTACAAGTCGAGTGATTTCCTGTCACTCGCGAGACATAGGGATTGCTTGTCTTTACTTATGTTGGAATCATAAGGATTGACGGGCGGGATGATAGATGTAGATCTCCCGTCCGTGTATGATAATTGGTTAAGGTCGAAATGTGTGGTAGAGTGTGTCAAGTTTTTGAACGTACCACATGCATACCGGTATATGGGAGCCGGTAAGCCCGGTACCAGATTGAAGCAGCTAGGGCCGATAGCCATCTCTCCTTGGAAACTTGTTTCCCCTGCCGTACACTTGTGGATATATGCGTGATGCTGTGAGTGAAGCAGTAAACCTTTATCCTAAGGAAATGGACCCGGTTCCGAATTGTGGATCGATGGGAAAGGTTGGGAAATGCTTGTACCTTTTATAGCAGGCAGAGTATCCGTGTGTGTTGGGTTTTCCCTGGCCAGGTAGCACAAATTCGGTTCGAACTGTCCGCTTCTCGCGGTTAATGAGACTGCTTGACCGCCTTGCTACATCGAGTAATAAGTGGAATTATGAGATCATGAACTCGTTCTATGAATAACTTGTATTGCACCACTTGTATGCTTAGAGAGGATGCTAATTTAGAATGGTTAAATTTACTAGAATATGAAGCTAAAACTTGAAAGCAAGGATCTACTTTAGTTGCTTTTTGGCAAACAAACCCACCAGCCAAAAGCCTCTCATTGTCTAGATGTCGGTGATGTAGATTTCACCCGACGGGTAAGCCTTGCTGAGTATTAGTATACTCAGCCTTGCTTGTGACATTATTTTACAGGTATCATTTTGGATGTGGATGCTATGACTTGGCCCGTCCAGGTTCCACCTGGCTGGCACATCGAATGGGTCCCGTCCTCTGGCGAGGATCGGGAGGAGTAGCTTCGTGGCAGGCTTCAGCACGGAGTTATTTGTACCGCCGTTAGATTATTTACTTCCGCTGCAATGAACTTCTAATTTCAGTTGTTATGAACTTTCAAATTCCGCTGCAAGACTTGTACTCTGATTTTATTCAACTCGGTTTGTAATAACTAGGTTACCTATGTGCGTGATTTAATTTGTGGAATGTTGTAATCTCTGAAACCCGCCTTCGTGTGGGCGTGCTGTTGTTTCGATCGGGAAAAGTACGTGGTTTAATCGGGTTTAATCCGACGGCGCTCCAGCTTATTCCGGATTAAGTGCTTGACTACGTGATTAGTGGTCCAAAGGTACTTAACTTGGAATAATTTCGGAGTGGAACCGCCACACTCGGGAAAGCTGTTGGCGTGCTCGGTTGACCTCGGGGATGGCTCGAAGTAGGGGCTCGACGTGAGGGTGCTCCGGTGGCCGAAAAATGGAGATTTGGGGGAGATCTCGATTTCTCGCCGGAGAATTGGTGACAGCTCGAGAGGAGTGGGGGAATGGGAGGCTAGTGAAGGGGTCTAGCTCCGTGCGCAAAGAATTTGGGAATGGTGGAGAGTGTAGGGCGAATTTCGCTTCGAAGCTCGGCTCGAACCGGGCGGCTGGAGGTTGAAGACGATGGGAGCGAGCGCGAGGGAGCAAACTGGAGAAGTGCGCGAGCTAGGGGAGAGTGTTTGTGGCTCGTTGGAATGCTTGGGCACGCTAGAGAGGGGTCGTGCAGCCTCAGGAGCGCGCGTGAGGAGTGATGGCCGACGTGACGCGCCATTGATGCGTGCCGAGCTCGAACAGAGCGCGCGCGATGGTTGGGCGTCGGAGATTGTTGCGTGAGGGAGTGGAGATCCTCAGCAGAGCGTCTTGGAGCGTAGCGGGAGGAATCTAGCGCGAAGCGGCTCAGCGCGACGCGCGCGCGCGCGGCCACGGCGGCGCTCCAACCGACATGATGGCGCTCGCGCGGCGCGAGGCAAGGCGAGCGGACGAGCGGCGATGTGACGGCGCGGAGGGCTTGGACAAACGCTCGAGGACAAGAGCCACCTGACGCCGCGGCTTGGCCAGCTCGGCGCGGCCTCTGCCGCTCGCCGGCCACGTGGCGGCCGAGCTCCGGCCAGGCGCAGAGCGTGCCAGGGCCGAGCTGGCAGCCCCATGGAGCTCCTTTTCCCCTTTTGAATTTTCTCCAAAAATTTGAACTGAACATGAAAAAGTGTAAAAATAAAAGTTGGAATTTGAGAGGTGGGACACAAATTTATTTTTGGGGTGAACCTGAGATTTCAAATTTTTCAAGCTCAAACAACCCAAATTCAAAAAGGTGTTCAGAACTGTTTTTCGAGTTTTTGAGGGGCTAAATTGCAAAGTTTTTAAAAGTTCCAAACAGTGACTAGGCCTTATTTGTGATGACAAACAACTTTTATTTTTGAAGATTTTCAAGTTGAGTACAAAATTTTTGAAATTTCAGTTGGGTGTCAAACAACCTTTGTTTTTGAATTTAAATTTGAATTTTCGATGAATTATTGAATTCCATCATCACTTTTTCCCTTATTAAACTGTTTCAAAGGTGTTTTCTTCATCTTTACATCAGAGATGTCACATCTACAAATATAGTAGAGGAACTACATCTTGAATCTCTTCTTCTCTCCTTGGATGGTGTGTTGAAAGTGGAGGTGGAAGGCTCCTTTTAAAGCCTCAAATGGTCGGTTGCAGGTGAAAGGATAAGGCAACCGACTTGGAGTAACCGCCACTCAAAGACAGTTGGAAACCGCTTCGGTGGCCGGCCATTCGGCCAAGATTCGGCCGTTCTGCCAGGGATGTCGCCCGTTCGCGCACCGCCTTCTCATGGACGATCCAGATCTCCTCTCAATGACGGTTGCATTGACGGTTATCCAAAATAGGTCGGTTAAGTCCCAAAGGTGGGCCCTTTGATCCATGTGATATGCACATCCTTCCCTCCATTTCTATCCAATGATTGGTACTGCCTCTAGGTGTGTTTCCTTGCATGTTGGTGTAGGTTTCACCTTGTTTGGGTTGGGCCAACACCGAGTGGCAACGTCGGAGGCCCGTTGGAGGGGCATCTAAGGCCTTTCGGCCTTAATCTTCACCATAGACTTGTATGAACGTGTTGGGGGTCCATTGGTGAGTCCCTAAGGCACATATGTGAAGTGGAGGCCATTTGGTGGAGTTGCCAGGCCGGCCGGCCTGCGGTGACGATCGCGCCGGTGATCTTCTCGGAGGCATAACTTTTCCGTCCGGTCTCCGAATTGGGTGATCCAAATGTCCATTTTGATCATCTCAGAGAGCACTTTAACATGGTGCTGTCAAATTGGGCATTTCACAATGTTCATAATGATGCCATTTCCATGCTTCACCATGCTTGCATTTGCTCCATTTTGTGTTGATTCTTGCATAATATGAGCATAGACCTGCAGAAGATCGCAAACCACCAAAACTCGTGGAACTTGGTTAGAGTAAATGATTTTCACATGATTTTGACCATATGATTATGAAAATTGGAGAAATGTTGGCGGTAAAAGTCATAGATAACAAACGCCAACAATCACGATCCGAAAAAGTTTGACCCATAGGAGTAGATGCAGGGGGTTGAGGTGCAGAAGTGCTTATATTGTCAATTACCTCAATTTGAAAGATCTTCAAGCAAGGCCGTCACGATGTTGTCTTCTCCAACGTCGAAGCCCATAGTGCTAGGGATAGTAGATCGGTATTCAAAATCAGATTTCTTTTCCCAGCGGAGTCGCCAAAATATGTTGACACACTTTTGGTCAACACACGAAAGCGCTAGATCGTGCGCTCGTCAAATTCTCCTCGCCGGACCTCCTGAGAGCAGCCGGTCAGACCGCCTGTCAAGGCCGGTCAGACCGCCTGTAGCAGAGGCGCTGCGAAAGCCTACGATCACAACCTCGGGAGGGACCCCATCGGAGGCTGCAAACCTAGGGTTGTTCTAAGGTCGGCAAGGCCACTTAGAACGTCCTAAAATGTCGTGGAGACGAAGAAGGAAATCAAAAGGGTTGGAAAAGCTAGGGTTTGGAGATAAAAAGTAAAGGTAAATTGATTGTACGATTGGGTAGAGGTCCTCAATCGGCCACGCCCCTTTATATTTATAGGGTGGGGAGGTCTTGCCCCGCAAGGAAGTCCTTGTACAGATCTAAAAATGCGCAAAAACCTGATTCTACTCGGACTCGGGGATAGGCGGTCAGACCGCTTGTGATAGGTGGTCAAACCGCCTGTGACAGGCGGTTAGACCACCTGGCACATTGCCAGACCGACTACAGGGCCCAGCCGGTCTAACCGCGTGTACAGGCCGTCTAGACCGGCTGTTCCAGCCTGATCGGCTTTAAGCCATTTTTGGTTATCAACAAGAGTTGACCATTCTAGATTAGCATCCTCTCTAAGCATACAAGTGGTGCAATCCAATTTAGTACATACAACAAGTTCGTCATCCTCATATTTCCACTTGTTACTCAATGCAGCACAGTGGTCAAGCAGTCTCATTAACCGCGAGAAGCGGACAGTTCGAACCGAATTTTGCTACCTGGCCAGGAAAACCCAACACACACGGATAATGCTTGCTATAAAAGGCACAAGCACTTCCCAACCTTTCCCATCAATCCACAATTCGGCGTCGGGTCCACTCCCTTAGGATAAAGGTTTACCGCTTCACTCACGGCATCACGCATATACCCACATGTGTACGGCAAGGGAAACAAAACATTTCCAAGGAGAGATGGCTATCGGTCCTAGCTGTTTCAATCTGGTACCGGGCTTACCGATTCCCATAGGTCGGCATGTGCGTGGTACGTTCAAAAACTTGACACACAGAACCACACGTTTCGACCTTAATCCAATCATCATACACGGGCGGGAGATCTACACAAACCATCCTGCCCGTCCATCCTTATGATTCCAACATAAGTAAAGACAAGCAACTCCTATATCTCGCGAGTGACAAGAAATCACTTGACTTGTAACGGTCCTAAAGGCATTGCTCTACCGATCCTATCATACTAGTATTTCAAGACATATGTACTAGAATCATGCAACTAGGGTATTCACACAACTCCTTGAAATGTAAATGCACAAGCATAATAAATCATAGTTGCACAGTTTAAGAGTTAGGTTATGCTCCGGGGCTTGCCTTCTTGGGCTACGCTGGTGTCAGACTCTGGGTCAATCACGATGACGTCGGCACCACCTTCGAGAGCTTCTTCTTCGTTGGCGGGAACGAGGTTGTAGGTGCCGTCAGCGAGAGCACCTTCTACATAAGATGAACAACTTCAATGTGGCTGCCTAATGTGATCTAAAAGCAAGGCCTTGAAGGCCATATACACCTAGACATACTGGTGAGCTATTCTTTTCTTCACCAAATTAGAGAAGGTGTGTGGTGTAAGTTTTATGCCTTTATGATGGTGATTGTGTACACATATAAAGCAATTCAAAACATTATTTTTTATGCAAGTGTGTCGTTCTGGAATTTAAACTTCACATGTACCCTATTTACTTTATTTATCAAAGGTGATATATTTCTTTTTATAAAACTCAATTCCCTCTAGTTCCTTCTCATTTTTGTTTCTCTGTTTCTGTTCATCCTTTTTATCCACATACTTTATGACAGCTACTGGAGTATAAGAGTTAGGCTCACTCCAAAATTTAGCTAAAACCGAGCTACACAGAATTTATTAAAAATAGTGCAAGTTGCTGCTTAAAGAAACAAGATTAATTCATATAAAATCAAAACTACTTCCAAAATAGAAGATTTCTCTACCAGAGCTAGTCATGAGTAAAAGAAAGGCTCTTACCAAGTGGTGGCTAAAAATAACACTTGGACAATCCTCACTAATTTTCTATCCGAAAACCAACATCTACTTATTTGCTACTCTAAACAGGGTCTAAAATTAAGTTTAGCATTTTACCACATGTGCCAACAAGTGTCTAGACCTCTGGTGAAAGATGGTGATTTTTTACTGCATAAATTATTTTTAATAAATGCAGAACTGAGCTAGAACAGAAAATACTAAGTAAATCATAACTGAAGCTACATGCCATATTTTTAGGTCCCAAAGCTTCTACAGACCACACAAGCAACATATCCAAGGTTCAGCTCCAAAAGTGTTCAGGATTTGAAATGGTGCACAAAACTCTAAAAACTGAGTTTGAATATTAATTCAAAAACTATTCATCAAAAGTGGATACATGCCAACATGATATTGGAGTTTATAATCTCACTAGTCCAGGGAGTATTTATTTGTATTTTTCTGATTTTTCGACGATTTTTAATGGACTTTAGAAGATTTCAGAAAATTGAACTAGACCTTAAGAATCTTTTTACGCCGCGACCCTTGAATCTTTTGAAAACTCGCAAGCAGGCCCCTTGTTACTTTCACTGGGAACCCTGCGAAAAGGAAGAAGATGAAGATATGCCCTTGGGCTCGTCGACGTCGTTGCGCGGGCCAAACGGCGGTGGGATGAGGTCGGAGAGGTGGGGGAAAAATGACGAGCAGCTCACCGCGAGTCGAATGGTGGTGGTTGGGAGGCCGGAGGAGGCTCAAAGGTGGCCGTCGACGGGAGCAGTGGTGGTGCGGCCGCCGCGGCGTCAACTCCGGCGAGGTCAGTGGCTACCGCTGCGGTTGGAAGGGCTCGTGAGCATCAGTGGGGCATGGCGAAGGCGTGGGAACGCTTGGTTGGCGCCTTGGACAGCTCGAAGGTGTGGCGCGGCGTGGAGGTGAATTTGAAAACCATGGTGGGAAGGAGGCGGATTTTGCCTCGGCGCTCGGGCTCGGCTCTTGCGTCCAGAGGTTGAAGAAGAGGAACTGGAGCGTGGGGGAGAGGAAATGGTTGTGGCGCGAGCTAAGGCAAGGGGCAGTGGTCACTTGGCGAAGCAATGCAGCAAGCTAGAGCCGGCTGGGGCTGCTAGGGACGCGCGCGCGTGGAGGGGCGGCCGGCAGTGCGCCATCGATGGCCTAGCGAGCTCCGACAGAGCGCCGCTGCGGGTTGGCGATCAGAGATTGAGGCGTGCACGAAGGAGGATTGTGCCACAGAGCCGTTGGCGCGTAGCAAGCGTGAATTCGGGCCGTGGGACGGCTCTGCTCGGCGTGCGCGGCCACGGCCAGTGGCGGTGCTCTGCTCGCCATCATGGCGTTCCGCACGACGCGAGGCTGCTCAGGCACGGGCATCGAGGGAAAAGACCAGACGGGGCGTCAGGCGCATGCGCAAGGACCAGGGACATGGCTACCGCGGCTTGGCCGGCCAGGCGAGGCCGCCGCCGCTCGCCGGCCACGTGACGGCCGGTCTGCGGCCAGGGCAGAGCGCGCCAGGGCGAGTTGTCGGGCGCTCGTGGAGCTCCTTAGCTCACTGTGGATTTTCTCCAAAAATTTGAACAGATCATTCAAATGTGCAAAAACAAAAGTTGGAGTTTTGAAGATGGGACACGACTTTCTTTTTGGGATGAACCTGAAATTTGGAATATTTCGAGCTAAAACAAGCTAGGTTTGAAAAGGTGTTCTAAACTGTTTTCTAGGTTTTTGAGGGGCTTAACTACAAAATTTAAAAAAGTTCCAAACAGTAACTAGGCTTTATTTGTGATGACAAACAACTTTTATTTTTGGAGATTTTCATGTTTAGTACAAAATTCTTGAGATCTCGATTGGGTGTCAAAAAGGCCTTATTGAAATTCAAATTTTAAAATTTAGATCAAATTAATTGTGCTCAAACCAAGGCTATCCTTTAACCCGGTTTTTAGTGTATTTTTAAGGTTCTAAACATCAGGGATGTCACATCTCCGGCGACCCCTTGAGCCCGATCTGATCTCAGCCGTAGGATTCAAAACCGACGGCCAGATCTAAAACCCGATTTAAACAGAGCCGGTTTACCGTGAACCCGTGGACCGCGGTCTACGGCCGGTCCACGGCACAGTTGACCGTGATGTCAGCTGACGTTAGCCCTCCGCCGCCGTCGTGGCAGTTTTGCATTTTAGCCCCTGCCTTTTCAAAAGTATTTATAGATTAGTCCTTTTTCTTTCGGTTTAGCCCCTGCGCTTTTGAAAAATAGTGCCCGCCGTCCTGTATGGTCTTTTTACTCAAAAGTCCTTTAGTTTTTATATGAAATTATGTTTTAGGTCCCTGGTTTCTTTCAAAAACACCCCTGGGAGCCTAAAAGTCTTACCAGCTAGCCCCTAGAGCCCGTTTTAAGCGTAGTTTCTTCGTTTTAAGTCTGATTTGAGTGATTTTCACGCTCATGTGTTCATAATAAAGCGTACAATATTTCTAGAGCCTTCTTTTCATCTTTTGTTTATGTTTGGTGTACTGTTCTAATTAAATATCTTGTTTGCATGTATGTGTGTATGCATGTGTGGTGATCGATGTGAGTAGTTGACGAGCCTTTGAGTTCGGCAACGATCAAGGTTACGAAGAGCAGGTCCAGCAGCAGCAGTACACCAAGGAAGGCAAGTAGAACACGGACAATCCTTGTTACCTATACACCATTTAATCATCCAACTCATGTGCATGTGTCTAATTTTGTTATACGTTAAGGTTGTTCCTAGTCTTTACCTTATTCCTTGTTTACCCAGGTTATATGCATTATGGTTAGTATTTGCTATGCACAGCGAACAACATTTATTTAATTGTCAATATTGAATTAATGGTTCACTTCAATGATGATTAAAATATGCATTTTAGCAACATGGTTGGGGGAACTAGAGCATGTGCTTCGTGCTTTGTTCTAGTGTCTCTATAAGGTTTGGTCTAGGGAATTAGAGCATGTGCTTCGTGCTTTGTTCTAATGTCTCTCCGTAAGGCCTGGATCCTTTTTTATTAGAAGATGATGTTAGTGGTTGATGTTGGTTTATTCTATAATTACTTATACATTGCTATTAATGGGTTCATACTTGGGTTCTACTCATTTGTAGTAAATTGGATGATAATAAAATGAAACAACTAAAAGTGCTAATGCAGTATATCCGTGTCAAGCCTTTGTTCTTGCATAACATGTGTTATACTTGTTAAGTAAGATGGTTTACTTACACTTGCAACTATTCAACAAAATCCTGGATGGGTAATAGATGGAGCATTGAATGATGAGTCGCTTGCTGAGTTTTCGGAGGATCTGCCGTACTTCTAGCTGTGTTCAACCAGTCGGTGTCCCTGTGGACTTGAGGCTCTACCAAGTTAAGATGTTTAATAATATTAAGACTTCCGCTGTGTTATTTGTGAAAGACTATGTCTTGTGTTAAACTCTGATGTAAACTATTTTATTCAAGCATTGTGTTCTCTGTGGTTCAATATTTGTAATCTATATGTGTTCTGTGGACATCCTTGTAACACCGAGAATTCCAAGAAATCCGAATGCCTCCATATGTGTGCCCAGGATGTCCACAGAACACATATGGATTACAAATATTGAATCACAGAGAACACAATGCTCGAATAAAAATAGTTTACATCAGAGTTTAACACAAGACATAGTCTTAAACAAATAACACAGCGGAAGTATTAATATTATCAAACGTCTTAACTAGGTAGAGCCTCAAGTCCACAGGGACACCGACTGGTTGAACACAGCTAGAAGTACGGCAAATCCTCCGGAAACTCAGCAAGCGGCTGATCATTCACTGCTCCATCTGTTACCCATCCGGGATTTTGTTGAATAGTTGCAAGTGTAAGTAAACCATCTTACTTAACAAGTATAACACGGGTTATGCAAGAATAAAAGGCTTGACACGGTTATACTGCATTAGCACTTTTAGTTGTTTCATTTTATTATCATCCAATTTACTACAAATGAGTAGAACCCATGTATGAACCCATTAATAGCAATGTATAAGTAATTATAGAATAAACCAACATCAACCACTAACTTCATCTTCTAATCAAAAAGGATCCAGGCCGCTCGTATCCGTGAGCACGGCTATCATGATAGATCAACACTCTGCAGAGGTTTCGCCCTTTACCCGCCGGTCACATAAATCCAAAAGAATTTATGTTACGAGGACTTTCACAAAACACCCTAACAAGCACAGTAGCCGTTTTGGTTCAACATAGGCAGCATAACCCAAGGCATCGAGATTGACGTACGCTCAGGGCACAACGTGAGGGGGTCAATGGCGTCCAGAGCGAGAGCGCAATCATCGCAACGTGTGAAGCTGCCGTACATCAGGCGCTTACATCACGGGACTTTGCCTAACGAGACATAGCCAACGGATAAATCCGTCCTCGATGGATCAAACTATACTCTCACCCATGCTCCCCACATACGCCTTTCGGTAACCACTGGCGAGCTAGAGACGTACAAGCTAATTATCCAAGACCAGAGCCATTATAGTTCCAACGGCGGCGAACAAATTCCTGGGTTGCCGCTTTAAGAACCGGACCTTACGGAGAGACATTAGAACAAAGCACGAAGCACATGCTCTAATTCCCTAGACCAAACATTATAGAGACACTAGAACAAGGCACACAACACATGCTCTAGTTCCTCGAACCATGTTGCTAAAAAGCATCTTTTAGTCATCATCGGAGTGAACCATTAATTCAATATTAACATAAAAATAAATGTTGGTTGCAGCGCGTAGAAAATACTAACCATAATGCATATAACCCGGGTAAACAAGGAATAAGGTAAAGACTAGGAACATCCTTATGGAATAGCAAAATTAGACACATGCACATGAGTTGAATGATTAGATGGTGTATAGGTAACAAGGATTGTCCGTGTTATACTTGCCTTCCTCAGCGAACTGCTGCTGCACCTGCTCTTCGGGAATGGTTTTCGTCGAACTCGAACGGCTCGTCAACTACTCACATCGATCACCACACAAGCATCCACACATACATGCAAACAAGATATTTAATTAGAACAGTACACCAAACATAAAAAAAAAGATGAAAAGAAGGCTTTAGAGTTACTGTACGCTTCACTACAAACACATGAGCGCGAAAATCACTCAAATCGGAGTTAAAACGGAGAAACTACGCTTAAAACGGGCTCTAGGGGCTTGCTGGCGAAAGTTTTAGGCTTCCAGGGGTGTTTTTGAAAGAAACCAGGGACCTAAAACATAATTTTGTATAGAAACCCGAGGGCTACGGAGTAAAAACGACTTCTAGGACGGCGTGCACTATTTTTCAAAAGAGCAGGGGCTAAACCGAAAGAAAACGGACTAAACTGTAAATACTTTTGAATAGAGGTGGACCGCGGGTTGATTTCCAGAAAACAGAGGGGCTCTTTTGCAAAACGGGCACGGCGGCGGCTGAGGGCTGACTTCGGCATGACGTCACGGTGGATCGAACCGTAGACCGGCCATGAACCGCGGTTCATGGGTTCACGGTGAACCGGCTAGGTTTAAAACGGTTTTCAGATCTGGCCGTTGGATCTCGATCGGACGGTGGAAAAATAGATCGGCGCTGGAGGTCACCGGAGACGCGGCGGCGCGGCGGTGCGTGCGGCGGCGCCCTCGCCGGAGTTGACTCTGCTCGGAGCTAGGGAGCTCCAAATCTCGCCGCGGCTAGCTCAAAAGAGAGAGGGGAAGATGGAGAACTCGATTTGGGGGTCATGCTCGAGGCTCGGGTGGCGGAAACGGCCGGCGACGAGCGGCGGCGAGAAGGAAACTTCAACGAGCGATTTTGAGCACTACAAAGCGAGAGGGAAGGGGAAAAAGGTCTTGGCGGCTTCCTCTTTACCTTGCGAAGCTCCTGGGCTGGTTATTGGCGGCAATGCGGCGGTGGAGCAAGCTCTAGACGGCGGCGGCGGCTCGGACTCGGCGGCGCTAGGGTTTGGGAGATTGGGCGCAAGCGGGGGGGTTAGCGGCGCTTAAATAGGGGCGGTGGAGACCCCCTTGTCGTGCGCACCAAGCTCGCGAGGAGTTCGAGCGCGCCATGGCGACGCGGCGGCGCAAAACCCGAGAGGAGTTCGGCTTGCCCACGGCTGGAGGTAGGAGGCGCAGCTGACATGTGGGGCCAGCGCGTCAGCGGCTGCGGCGGAGGGAGATGGCGCCGACAGGCCGGGCCCACCTGGCAGAGAGAGAAGAGGGGAGAAGGGCGCGGGCTGGGCGGGCGGCTGCGGAGGTGGGCCGACGGCTTGCTGGGCTCGAGCAACGGGCCACGTAGGAAAGAAGGAGAAGAAGCTGGGCCGCTGGGCTGAAAAGGAGAAAGAAAAGAGGAAGGAAAAGAAAAGGTTTTTCTTTTATTCAAACACTCATTTGAATTCAAATTCAAATTTAAATTTGAATTCAACAATCAAAAATAAATGCACCAGCATGAATGCAACAATAAATGTTTCTACACCTTATATTTGTTTTTTTATTACTGAAAATTTTATTTTCCCTACATTATTTATGAGCACTTGAATATAAAAAGTTAATTAATTACTAAATTTTAAATAGGGCATTTTTAGGGTGTTACAAACCTACCCCCCTTAAGATCAATCTCGTCCCTGAGATTCGGACATGAATTGGAAGAGATGTGGATATTCTGCCTTGAGATCATCCTCCCGTTCCCAGGTTGCCTCATCCTCTGTATGACGATTCCACTGAACCTTGCACATACGTATCACTTTGTTCCTGGTGACCCTCTCAGATTCCTCCAAAATCTTAACTGGATACTCCTCATAAGTAAGGTCCTCCTGCACATTCAACTCCTCCAACGGAATCTGTTCCTCTGGCACCCGTAAACACTTCTTCAGTTGGGACAGATGGAACACATCATGCACTCCTGCCAATTTCTCTGGTAACTCTAGCTGATAAGCCACTTCACCTCTCCGTTCCAAGATCTTAAAAGGTCCAATGTAGCGAGATGCTAGCTTGCCTTTAACATTGAACCTCTTCACACCTCTCATTGGTGACACCTTGAGATAGACGAAGTCGCCAATTTCAAAGCTGAGATCTCGACGCCTCACATCTGCATAACTTTTCTGCCGTGTCTGTGCTGTTCTCAAATTCTGCTTGATAACCTGCACTTGCTCTTCTGCCTGCTTCAAGACCTCAGGTCCAAATACTTTACCTTCTCCGGTCTAATTCCAGAACAACGGTGTCCTGCACTTCCTTCCATACAACGCCTCAAACGGTGACATCTTGAGACTCTGCTGGTAGCTGTTGTTGTACGAGAACTCTGCATAACACAAGCTCTTCTCCCAACTCTTCCCATACTGTAATGCACATGCCCTCAACATGTCCTCCAGTTTCTGATTTGTCCTCTCAGCCTGACCGTCTGTCTGCGGATGGTAAGCGGAACTGAAGTGAAGCTTAGTATCCCTGGACTCATGTAACTTGCGCCAAAAGTGCGACGTAAACTGACTGCCTCGGTCTGACACTATCATCTTAGGTACCCCATGCAAACATACAATCCGCTCCATATACAACTCTGCTAGTTTGGCACCGGAATATGTGGTCTTCACCGGAATAAAGTGAGCCACCTTCGTCAATCGGTCCACTATCACCCATACAGAGTCATAACCTCTCTGTGTGTGGGGCAGTCCTGTTATAAAGTCCATACCCACTTCTTCCCATATCCACTCTGGTATCTTCATAGGCTGAAGCAAACCTGCCGGTCTCTGATGTTCGGCCTTGACTCTCTGGCATACATCGCAAAGAGCTACGTGTGCTACAACATCGCGCTTCAAACCATACCACCAAAATCTTTCCTTGAGGTCCAAGTACATTTTGGTACTTCCCGGGTGAATGGAATATGCTGACTCGTGCGCCTCCCGTAAGATGTCATCCTTGATATGCTGCTGATCTGGCACCACTATTCTGTTACCGTACCACACTATTCCTTGATCATCCAATCGGAATCCTGGCGCTTTATCTGTCCCAACCTTCTTTATCAATTCCTTGATTTCCTCATCCTCCAATTGACCTTTTCGGATCTCCTGTTCAAGAGTTAGCTCCACTTCCAGCTCAGTCATGTTGGCTACCATACCCAAGTTCAAGTGTTCGAATTCCCAGCTAAGCTCTTCCGGCAAATTCTGTCTCGTCAGCACATTCGCATAACTCTTTCTACTCAAAGCATCGGCCACAAAGTTAGCCTTTCCTGGATGGTAATGAATCTCCAGCTCAAAGTCAATGATCTTCTCAAGCCAACGACGTTGCCTCATATTCAACTCGGATTGCGTGAACACATACTTAAGCCTCTTGTGATCGGTATAGATGTCGCACTTGTGCCCAATCAAATAATGCCTCCAGATCTTCAACGCGTGTACCACGGTTGCCAATTCCAGATCATGTGTCGGATAATTCAGCTCATGTCTCCTCAACTGTCTGGATGCATATGCCACAACTCTGCCCTCCTGCATGAGTACACATCCAAAACCTTGACGAGACGCATCACAATACACTCAGAAGCTTTTAGTAACATCTGGCAGTACCAATACTGGTGCAGTGGTCAGTGTGGCGGACCACTCTGAGATTATTCCAAGTTAAGTACCCCTAGGCCGCTAATCAAGCAGTCAGGCACTTAATCCGGAATAAGCTGGAGCACCGTCGGATTATACCAATTAACCACGTACTTTCACGATCGAAACAACAAGCGCGCCCACACGAAGGTGAGTTCCAGAAATTACAACATTCCACAAATTCATCATACATAATTAGTATCATAAAGTTATTACAAATCAAGTTTGAATTTCAAATCAGAGTATCAAAGTTCATTGCAGTGGAATATTAAACTAGCGACGATGCATAGTAACACCATGATGAAGCCGGCCATGGTGCTACTCCTCCCGATCCTCGGCAGAGGACGGAACCCACTCGACGTGCCATCCAGGAGGAACCTGGGTAGGCCAAGTGATGGCATCGACTGCCACATCCATCACAGTACCTGAAATAATAGCCACAAGCAAGGCTGAGTATACTAATACTCAGCAAGGCTTACCCGTCGGGTGAAAACTACATCACCGACTTCTAGACAAGAGAGGCTTTCGGCTGGTGGGTTTGTTTGCCAAAAAGCAACTAAGAGTGGATCCTTACTTTCATGGTTTTAGCATCATATTCTAGTAGAATTAACCATTCTAGATTAGCATCCTCTCTAAGCATACAAGTGGTGCAATACAATTTAATACATACAACAAGTTCATCATCCTCATAGTTCCACTTGTTACTCAATGCAGCACAGCGGTCAAGCAGTCTCATTAACCGCGAGAAGCAGACAGTTCGAACCGAATTTAGCTACCTGGCCAGGGGAAACCCAACACACACGGATAATGCTTGCTATAAAAGGTACAAGCATTTCCCAACCTTTCCCATCAATCCATAATTCGGAACCGGGTCCATTCCCTTAGGATAAAGGTTTACCGCTTCACTCACGGCATCACGCATATATCCACATGTGTACGGCAAGGGAAACATAATGTTTCCATGGAGAGATGGCTATCGGCCCTAGGTGCTTCAATTAGGTACCAGGCTTACCGATTCCCATAGGTCGGCATGCGTGTGGTACGTTCAAAAACTTGACACACAGAACCACACGTTTCGACCTTAATCCAATTATCATACACGGACGGGAGATCTACACATACCATCCCGCCCGTCCATCCTTATGATTCCAACATAAGTAAAGACAAGCAACTCCTATATCTCGCGAGTTACAGGAAATCACTCGACTTGTAACGGTCTTAAAGGCATTGCTCTATCGTTCTTAACATACTAGTATTTCAAGTCATAGGTACTAGAATCATGCAACTAAGGTATTCAAACAACACCTAGAACGTAAATACACAAGCATAAATAAATACATAGTTGCACGAATTGAACGTTAGGTCATGCTCTGGGGCTTGCCTTCTTGTGCTAGCTGACTGTTAGGCTCCGGGTCGACCGCGACTTCGTTGGCACCGCACTCGGGGACTCCTTCTTCGTCGGCGGGGACGAGGTGGTAGATGCGGTCAGCAAGAGCACCTTCTATATGAGATGCATAATCTTATAGTGGCTGCCTAAGTGATCTAAAACCAAGGCCTTGAAGGCCATATTCACCTAGACATGCTAGTGTACCACTTTCTCCTTTACAAAATTAGAGAAGGGGTGTGAAAATTTTTGTGTCTTGTGATGGTGATTGTGTGCACATATACAACATTTCAATTTGTTATTCTTAAGCAAGTGTGCAGTTCTGGAATTGAGATTTCCCATGCTCCATTTTTAGTTAATTATCAAAATTGGCCTATTTATTTTTATAAACTCAATTCTACTCTAGTTTCTTCTCATTTTTGTTTCTCTGTTTCTGTTCATCCTTTTTATCCACAAACTTTATGACAGCTACTGGAGTATAAGAGTTAGGCTCACTCCAAAATTTAGCTAAAATTGAGCTACACAGAATTTATTAAAAATAGTATAAACTGCTGCTTAAAGAAACAAGATAAATTCATATAAAATTGAAAATACCTTCAAATCAGATAATTTTTCTACCAGAGCTACTCACAAGTGAAAGAAAGGCTCTGACCAAGTGGTGCCCTCAATAATTTTCTATCCGAAAACCCACATCTATTTATTTGCTAGTCTAAGCAGGGTCAAAAATTAAGTTTAGCATTTTTACCACATGTGCTAACAAGTTCTTAGGCCTCTGGAGAAAAGTGGTGATTTTTGGCTGCATGGATTATTTTTAATAATTGTAGGACTAAACTAAGACTGGAATCACAAATTAATTCGTAACTGAAGCTACAGTCCATATTTTTAGGTCTCCTTTGGACACAAGACGTCTAATGTCACTACAAACAACATATCCAAAGTTCAGCTCTAGCGGAGCTTAGGATTTGAATTTTAATTCAAAAACGTTTCACCAAAATTGTATACATGCTAACATGAGATTGGAGTTTACAATCTCACGAGTCCAGGGAGTATTTTTGTGCATTTTTCTGATATTCGTACAATTTTTAGTGGATTTTAAAAAATCTCAGAGAAATGGATCTAGGTTTAAGAATCTTTTTACGCCGGGGACCTTGACTCTTTTAAACTCTCGTGAACAAGTCCCTGAAGTTTACACAGAGGACCCTAGAACTAAAAAGGGGAATGCATCTCGGTCCACGGCTCGTCGGCGTTGTTACGCCGACGAGGAGATAGCGAATTGGCTCGGGGGAAGTTGGGGGAAATGATGAGGGGCTCACCGCGCGTCGTTTGAGATAGCTCTCGTGGCCGGAGGTGAAGCGGCACGGCTCGTCGTCGGTGAGCGGTGGAGCGGCTTGCTCCGGTGGCGTCGATAGCCGGCTGCGGTGGTCGAGACGAGGTGTGGAGAGGCGTGTGAGCTTCACCGGACGATGGCGGAGCTCGTCGTGGGGCTTGGCGGAGACGGGGATGGCCGGAGTATGGAGCTCGACGTGGAGGTGGTGTTCACGGTGGAAATGGCCGAGCGACGGGGGAAATTCCGATTTCCTGGCGTGTGCGGCTCGATTTGAGCTGGGGAGTGTTCGAGCGGCTAGCTGGGTGAGTGAGTGAGCTTCACGTGAGGGGGATTGGGAATTCGTGGAGGGGAACGCGGTTGATTCGGTTTTGCGGCGATGGAGCTCGAGCTCGGCTCTACACGGCCGGAGGTTGAAGAAGTAGTGCGCGAGCGTGAGAAGGGTGAGAATGGCTGAGTGCGGGCTGAGAGAGGGTGTGAGGCTGCTCGGTGGAGTGTCTGGGCGGGCTAGAGGGCACCGAGTTGCCTCGGGAGCCCGCGCGAGGGAAGATAGGTGACGCGACGCGCCATTGATGCGCCCTCGAGCTCGGACAGAGCGCGCGACGGGTTTGGGTGAGGGGGATCGTGGCGTGATCGAGTGAGATACGCTGCAGAGCCTCTTGGCATGTAGGGGGAGCGAATCCAGCCGCGGAGGGGCTCTGCACGTCGAGCGTGGCGATGGCCAACGGCGGCGTTCGGCTCGCCATGATGGCGCTCTGCGCGGCGCGAGCGGCCAGGGCACTGTAGCGCGGGAAAGGACCAGATGAGGTGTCAGGAGCCCGTGCGATGACAAAAGGAACCCGCCGCCGCGGCTCGGCTGGCCTGGCGCGGTCTCCGCCGCACGCCGGCCACGTGGCGACCGGACTCTGGCCGGAGCAGAGCGCGCCAGGGGTGAGCTGGCAGCACCCGTGGAGCTCCTTTGCCTTTTTCAAATTTTCTCAAAAAATTTGAACTGAACTTTGAAAAGTGTAAATATAAAAGTGGGAGCTTGAGATGTGGGACACAACTTTCTTTTTAGTGTGAACCTGAAATTTCAAATTTTTCAAGCTCAAACAAACCAATTTCAAACAGGTGTTCAGAACTGTTTTTTGAGTTTTTAAGGGGCTAATCTGCAAAATTTGAGAAAGTTCCAAACAGTAACTAGGCCTTAGTTGTGATGAAAAACAACTTTCATTTTTTGAGATTTTCAAGTTTAGTACAAATTTCTTGAGATTTCAGTTGGGCGTCAAAAAGGCCTTTGTTTTGAATTTAATTTGAATTTTTGGTCAAATTTTGTGTTCAAACACCATTGTTCCCCTTTTAAGCTGTTTTAAAATGTGTTTTCAATGTATTAACATCAGGGATGTCACAGTCAGCCTTTTCTTCAACTCCTCAAAGCTAGCTTGGCACTGCGGTGTCCACACGAACTTGGCATTCTTCTCTAGCAAGGATGTCAAGGGTTCGACAATCTTGGAGAATCTCTCAATGAAACGCCGATAGTAGCCTGCCATTCCAAGAAAGCTCCTGATCTCACTAACATTCTGCGGTGGGATCCAGTTGAGAACGTCTCTGACCTTCTTCGGATCAACTGCGACTCCTCCATTTGACAACACATGGCCCAAGAATGATACCTCCTTCAGCAGAATTCGCACTTGCTCAATTTGGCATACAACTGGTGCTCCCTGAGCCTCTGCATCACTAACCTCAAGTGTTCCTCGTGTTCCTCCTCATTCTTGGAGAAAACCAGAATATCATCAATGAACACCACAACGAACTTGTGGAGATAATCCATGAACACGCTGTTCATCAAATACATGAAGTAGGCCGGTGCATTAGTCAACCCAAAGGACATAACTGTGAACTCATACAAGCCATACCGGGTAGTGAAAGCTGTCTTGGGGATGTCTGTCACCCGAATTCTCATCTGATGATCGCCCGATCTGAGATCGATCTTGGAGAACACACAAGCTCCCCTCAATTGGTCAAAGAGATCATCAATCCTTGGCAGTGGATACTTGTTCTTGATGGTGACCTCATTGAGAGCTCGATAGTCTATGCACATCCTCTGTGTCCCGTCTTTCTTATCAACAAACAACACTGGAGCTCCCCAAGGCGAAGAGCTAGGACGAATATACCCCTTAGCTAGTAAGGCCCTCAATTCTTCTTTTAGTTTCTTTAATTATTTTACCCCCATTCTATATGGTCTTTCAGCTATGGGTGTTGTGCCAGGCATAAGTTCAATAACAAATTCAACTTCACGTTCCGGAGGCATACCTGGCAATTCATCTGGGAACACATCTGGATACTCATTCACCACTTGAATGTCCTTCAACTCTGTGCCTTCAACATGATTGACCTGACCGGGCTCTGTAGATTTGGTCGCCTGATACTCAATCTTCTCCCCTGATGGAGCCACTAACTGAACTGCACACTTAGAACACTGTATGACTGCATCGTACTTCGCTAGCCAGCTCATTTCCAAAATCAGATCCATCCCAATAGAGTTTAGGACTATAGGGTGTGCTAAGAAGTCTTCCCCCCTTATGTTAACTGCTACATTAGGACAACGTAATGTGGCCCGAAGTTCTCCCCCCGGTGAGTTAACTAGCATGGCGTTCCCCATTGGTTGCATAAGCATCAAGTTCTTTTTCACGAAATCAGCAGATATAAAAGGATGCGAATCTCCAGAATCAAACAAAACTGTAGCTGGTTGTGAGTTGACGGGAAACGTACCAACTACCACATTTGTGGCTCCTTCTGTAGTTTCTGCTCCCATATGGTTGAGCCTGCCCTTGGCGTAGTTCTGCTGGCCACGGTTCCCCTGTGCCTGCTGCTGATTTCCATTCTGAGCTGGTTGTGGTCCTGCCTTCTGGTTGTTATTCTGACCGGTGGAGTTCTGGACCCTCCGGGGACAAGAGTTAGCATAATGTCCCTGTTCTCCACAGTGGTAGCACGCCCTTGGGCCGACAGGAATGGTGTTAGCCTGGGTGGTGCGCGAAGCCTGAGTGTTCTGCTGCACGTTCTGGTAGTGCTGCTGTTGCTGCTGGGGTGGTGCATACTGGGGACGTTGCTGGTTCTGGCCGCGGTTCTGAAGGCTCGACTGTCCCTGAGTGCGCTGCTGATTCACCTGATGGGGGTTGTAGCAGGAGCGGACATTGCTGCCAAAATGCTGGTTCATGAACCTCCTCTTCTTGTCCTCAATCTCATGGCGCTTGTGCTCCACCATCAGATCACCATCGACCAGCTCGCCGAAGGTTGGGAAGCTGATGCACATCAACTGCAGCTGCAAGGCATCCTGGAGTCCACCCCGGAAGCGAGTCTGCCTCTTCCGGTCTGTTGACACCTCATCTGGTGCGTAGTAGGCCAGCTCAAGGAACTTGTCGCGATAGGCAGTGACATTCATTCCTTCCTGCGTCAGGGCTAGGAACTCTTTCCTCTTCAGGACCATCAGTCCCTCAGGCACATGGTGAGCACGGAAGTCATCACTGAACCGCTGCCAGGTGATCTGGTCGCGATCGGGTTGCGCATATTGGTTTGCCACCCACCAGTCGAGAGCAGCTCCTTCAAACTGTCCAGAGGCGTAGAGCACCTTCTCCCTGTCATCACACTGAGCAATGTTGAGCTGTGTCTCTCCACTGCCTTGATCCAGTCTTCAGCTTCCATCGGGTCCTTGGCGCGGGAGAACTTTGGCGGGCGCCCCTTCAAGAACTCTCCCCTCTTATCCCGGATGGGCTGGGGAGGTGGCTGAACCGGTGGATTCTCCAGGTTCTGTTGCACCAAAGCTATGGCCTGGGTCAACTGTTGCATAGTCTGCGTCTGCATGCGGACCAGATCCTCCATGGTGGGCGGCTGGTTCTGGTTCGGGTTCTGATTCTGGTTCTGATTTTGATTGCCACCACCCGACGATCCTCTTGTCCCAACCATCTGTCACAGATCAAAATCCCGACATTCACAATCACAGTCATGTTTGAACCAGTGTCAAGAACACAAGCAATCCACTGACAAGGTAAGGTACTCAGGCGATAGGAAAGATAATAGATGATGTGCAAAGGAGAGATTAGGAACCCAACTATCTATCCATTAAATACCTTATACCTTAATCCAATACTAGATGATTGCAGACTTTCATCCACGCTCATCACAATCATTACAAAGATCCAAATCATTCATAAGTATAATGACAATTCATTCAAGCATTTAAAGGCATAGTTCACACAAGACTCAACACTCTTAGACTAGTTTTAGTCTCGAAAACTTTCTATTCGATCCCTATTACAACTTATGGTAGCATTTAGGGTCGATGGTGGTGCGTTAAGCTAGGGTGCTGTATCTAGTCCTTCTGTGTGGTGGCGACTGTGCACCAAACTCTGGACTGCGTGGCGCAGGTCCTCCCAACTGGTGCTGTAGCTCCTCATTCTTCTCTTGTTATTGCTCTAACTCCACGGACTCGGTCTCTAGCTCCTCGGGGTCCCCTTCTTCGGCCTACTACCTAAGAAGCTCCTCGTAGGCATTCGGGTTGCGTGCCACCAATGGGTACTCATCGATGCGGGGTGGAAGGTAGCCATCGGTGCTCTTGCGGACTGTCTATCTCTGTCAAGCCATCTATGGAAGTGAAAACTAGAGGAGGGCCTTAGATTAAAGCTTAGAAAATTTTCAAAAAGGACAGAGGTAGAATAGAACACCATTTTTCAACAGAAACTCAACTCTAGGATGTAAAATAATTTTTAGAGCAAGAATTAAGCAAGTTCTAATAATTAGAGCAAGAATTTTTCCAACAGTCAGCACGGCTCTGATACCAACTTTGTAACACCCAGATTTCCAAGAAATCCGAATGCCTCCATATGTGTGCCCAGGATGTCCACAGAACACATATAGATTACAAATATTGAATCACAGAGAACACAATGCTCGAATAAAAATAGTTTACATCAGAGTTTAACACAAGACATAGTCTTAAACAAATAACACAACGACTGTCTTAATATTATCAAACGTCTTAACTAGGTAGAGCCTCAAGTCCACAGGGACACCGACTGGTTGAACACAGCTAGAAGTACGGCAGATCCTCCGGAAACTCAGCAAGCGACTGATCATTCACTGCTCCATCTGTTACCCTTCCGAAATTTTGTTGAATAGTTGCAACTGTAAGTAAACCATCTTACTTAACAAGTATAACACGGGTTATGCAAGAACAAAAGGCTTGACATGGTTATACTGCATTAACACTTTTAGTTGTTTCATTTTATTATCATCCAATTTACTACAAATGAGTAGAACCCATGTATGAACCCATTAATAGCATTGTATAAGTAATTATAAAATAAACCAACATCAACCACTAACTTCATCTTCTAATAAAAAAGGATCCAGGCCGCTCGTATCCGTGAGCACGGCTATCATGATAGATCAACACTCTGCAGAGGTTTCGCCCTTTACCCGCCGGTCACATAAATCCAAAAGAATTTATGTTACGAAGACTTTCACAAAACACCCTAACAAGCACAGTAGCCGTTTTGGTTCAACATAGGCAGCATAACCCAAGGCATCGAGATTGACGTACGCTTAGGGCGAAACGTGAGGGGGTCAATGGCGTCCAGAGCGAGAGCGCAATCATCGCAACGTGTGAAGCTGCCGTACATCGGGCGCTTACATCACGGGACTTTGCCTAACGAGACATAGCCAACGGATAAATCCGTCCTCGATGGATCAAACTATACTCTCACCCATGCTCCCCACATACGCCTTTCGGTAACCACTGGCGAGCTAGAGACGTACAAGCTAATTATCCAAGACCAGAGCCATTATAGTTCCAACGGCGGCGAACAAATTCCTGGGTTGCCGCTTTAAGAACCGGGCCTTACGGAGAGACATTAGAACAAAGCACGAATCACATGCTCTAATTCCCTAGACCAACCCTTATAGAGACACTAGAACAAAGCACACAACACATGCTCTAGTTCCCCAAACCATGTTGCTAAAAAGCATCTTTTAGTCATCATCGGAGTGAACCATTAATTCAATATTAACATAAAAATAAATGTTGGTTGTAGCGCGTAGCAAATACTAACCATAATGCATATAACCCGGGTAAACAAGGAATATGGTAAAGACTAGGAACATCCTTATGGAATAGCAATATTAGACACATGCACATGAGTTGAATGATTAAATGGTGTATAGGTAACAAGGATTGTCTGTGTTATACTTGCCTTCCTCAGCGAACTGCTGCTGCACCTGCTCTTCGGGAATGGGGTTGTCGGCGAACTCGAACGGCTCGTCAACTACTCACATCGATCACAACACAAGCATCCACACATACATGCAAACAAGATATTTAATTAGAACAGTACACCAAACATAAACAAAATATGAAAAGAAGGCTTTAGAGTTACTGTACGCTTCACTACAAACACATGAGCGCAAAAATCACTCAAATCGGAGTTAAAACGGAGAAACTACGCTTAAAACGGGCTCTAGGGGCTTGCTGGCGAAAGTTTTAGGCTTCCAGGGGTGTTTTTGAAAGAAACCAGGGACCTAAAACATAATTTTATATAGAAACCCGAGGGCTACGGAGTAAAAACGACTTCTAGGACGGCGTGCACTATTTTTCAAAAGAGCAGGGGCTAAACCGAAAGAAAACGGACTAAACTGTAAATACTTTTGAATAGAGGTGGACCGCGGGTTGATTTCCAGAAAACTGAGGGGCTCTTTTGCAAAACAGGCACGGCAGCGGCTGAGGGCAGACGTCGGCATGACGTCACGGTGGACCGAACCGTAGACCGGCCATGAACCGCGGTTCACGGGTTCACGGTTTTCAGATCTGGCCGTTGGATCTCGATCGGACGGTGGAAAAATAGATCGGCGCTGGAGGTCACCGGAGACGCGGCGGTGCGTGCGGCGGCGCCCTCGCCGGAGTTGACTCTGCTCGGTGCTAGGGGAATCCAAATCTCGCCGCGGCTAGCTCAAAAGAGAGAGGGGAAGATGGAGAACTCGATTTGGGGGTCATGCTCGAGGCTCGGGTGGCGGAAACGGCCGGCGACGAGCGGCGGCGAGAAGGAAACTCCGGCGAGTGATTTTGAGCGCTACAAAGCGAAAGGGAAGGGGAAAATGGTCTTGGCGGCTTCCTCTTTACCTTGCGAAGCTCCTGGGCTGGTTATTGGCGGCAATGCGGCGGTGGAGCAAGCTCTAGACGGCGGCGGCGGCTCGGACTCGGCGGCGCTAGGGTTTGGGAGATTGGGCGCAACGGGGGGGGGGGGCGGGTTAGCGGCGCTTAAATAGGGGCGGTGGAGACCCCCTTGGCGTGCACACCAAGCTCGCGAGGAGTCCAAGCGCGGCACGCGACGCGGCGGCGCAAAACCCGAGAGGAGTTCGGCTTGCCCACGGCTGGAGGTAGGAGGCGCAGCTGACATGTGGGGCAGCGTGTCAGCGGCTGCAGCGGAGGGACATGGCGCCGACAGGTCGGGCCCACCTGGCAGAGAGAGAAGAGGGGAGAAGGGCGCGGGCTGGGCTGGCGGCTGCGGAGGTGGGCCAACGGCTTGCTGGGCTGGAGCAACGGGCCACGCGGGAAAGAAGGAGAAGAAGCTGGGCCGCTGGGCTGAAAAGGAGAAAGAAAAGAGGAAGAAAAAGAAAAGGTTTTTCTTTTATTCAAACACTCATTTGAATTCAAATTCAAATTTAAATTTGAATTCAACAATCAAAAATAAATGCACCAGCATGAATGCAACAATAAATGTTTCTACACCTTATATTTGTTTTTTTATTACTGAAAATTTTATTTTCCCTACATTATTTATGAGCACTTGAATATAAAAAGTTAATTAATTACTAAATTTTAAATTGGGCATTTTTAGGGTGTTACAATCCTGGGCGCACATATGGAAGCATTCAGATTTCTTGGAAATCTGGGTGTTACAAAGTTGGTATCAGAGCCGTGCTGACTGTAGAATTACAGCCTAGATAGAACAGTCGATTAGATTTTGCTTAATCCTTGCTCTTTTGTTATCTTCTACCTTGGAGTTGAGTTACTATTGAAAAATGGTGTTCTATCCTACCTCTGTCTATTGTGAAAAAGTTTCTAACTTTTGTCTACTCGATCATCTTGTTTCTATTGCTGGCTCGCACGAGGAAGACCCCCCGCAGGCCCAAGATGTCGGAACTCCCATACCGTGTCGCAGAGTACCCGCTGAAGAGGCAGAACCCGGACACCTACAGGGACTGGGTGCAGATGCGCAAGCAACAGGAGCTTCGGAGACAGTAGGTCGCAGTGGAGCCACAACAGGAGCCTGAAGAGGAGGAACCCGAGGAGCGAGAGCCTGAGACTTCGGAGTCCGCAGTAGGAGGGAAAGAAGACCAGATGGTGGCCGCAACTGATCATGAAGAGATGGACGTCGACACTGGAGACGCATCCGATGATGATGAATTGCCCCGAAGCCCTACACCTGTCCTGTCGCCACGCCGAGTAGCCCCACACGCTCCCCGTTGGATCGTCTACAACTTCGTCCGAGATGGAAGCGACCACTTCTTCCACATCTGGCTTCTCCGAGTGCTTCGCACCCACTTCTGCTTTGGTCGTGTGGGAGTGGAGTACCGCAGCGAGTGGTGGACACACGCTCACTACCGCAGCTTCTGGAGGACTTTAGTGCACATGAGGGTGACCGATCGGGTGGTGTGTGCTGCTCGTGAGATCTCGGTCCACGACACCCTGACAGCTTGGGATACCTAGGAAGCGGGGATTGCTGATGCTGCACGCCAGGCCTACTATGTCTACCGCCACAAGTTCTTCGACAAGATCTAGGATGAGCCAGAGAGGTACCACCCCCACCGCAAGAGTGGAGCCACAGCTTGCACCATCGCGTCCACCGCTGACGTTTAGGACCCCCAGCTTGCTTCTACAGTGGTGCTTGTGGCTACTCTCAACACAGAGCTTGACGCTGTGTCTGACGAGAATGCCATGCTGAGGAAGAAGCTCACCATTATGCAGCAGAAGAATGAGGAGTTGCAGCACCGGTTGGGAGGACCCGTGCCCCGCAGCCCAGTGTACCGTGGAGACTCACCCCCGCGCAAGAGGCCACGCTACAACTCTTCGCTGCCCACACCACTGTCGACCCCTAGATGCTACCACCAAAGTTGTAATAGGGATCGAGTAGTTCGTTGATTAAAAAAAGGAGTCTAGTCTAAATGTGTCGAGTCGCGTGAACAATGTCTTTACAAGTTTGAATGCTTTATTATTATGAATTTGTGTGATTTGGATCTTTGTAATGATTGTGATGAGCGTGGATGAAAGTCTACAATCATCTAGTATTGGATTAAGGTATAAGGTATTTAATGAATAAATAGTTGGGTTCTTAACCTCTTTTGCACATCATCTATTATCTTTCCTATGGCCTGAGTACCTTATCTTGTCAGTGGATTGCTTCTGTTCTTGACACTGGTTCAAACATACAGTGAATGTGAATGTTGGGGTTTTGATCTGTGATTGTTTAATAAATGACAGATGGTTGGGACAAGAGGATCATCGGGTGCTGGCAACCAGAACCAGAACTAGCCGCCCACCATGGAGGATCTGGTCCGCATGCAGACGCAGACGATGCAGCAGTTTACTCAGGCCATAGCTTTGATGCAGCAGAACCTGCAGAATCCACCTGTTCAGCCACCTCCCCAGCCCATCCGGGACAAGAGGGGAGATTCTTGAAGGGGCGCTGTTGGCGTTTGTTATCCATGACTTTTACCGCCAACATTTCTCCAAATTTCATAATCATATGGTCAAAACCATGTGAAAATCATTTACTCTAACCAAGTACTGCGAGTTTTGGTGGTTTGCGATCTTCTGCAGGTCTATGCTCATATTATGCAAGAATCAACACAAAATGGAGCAAATGCAAGCATGGTGAAGCATGGACATAATATGGGAGGGTCAAGGGCTCGAGGCGGCGCCTTATAAAGGCCGGGAACACCTTGCGCAAGGGGAAGCGACGCGGAGACGGGCGCGGCCGGAGCTCGAACTCGCCATCGAGTCCTTCTCGTCCACGGCGCGAGGAAGGAGATGACAAGCCGGGCCCACCAGTCAGCGAGAGAAGAGAGAGGGAGAGAGGAGAGCAGGCGGGCCGCTGGCGCGCTCGTGAGATGGGCCGGGAGAAACTGGGCTGCTGCTGCTGCGCGAGGGATGGGCCGCGAGCTGGCTGGGCCAAGAGAAAGGAAAGCTGGGCTGGGCTAGAAAAAGAGAAAGAGAGAGAAGAAAGGTTTTGAATTTAGTTTAAACTTTTGCAAACTCTTTTCAAAATTCAAACCCACACTCAAAAATATATGCAACAGCATGAATGCAACAAAAACTTTATTGACCCTAATTTAAATGTTGTTTAAATATTTATGGGCCAAGATTTAAATTTGCAACTCAATATTTGCCTAAACAAAAATATAAAGAATTATGTTGCCTAAATTGATTTTAAGTGTGATGAACAAAATTAGGGTGTTACAAAGGGCCCACCTTCGGGACTTAACCGACCTATTTTGGATAACCATCAATGCAACCGTCATTGAGAGGAGATCTGGATCGTCCACGAGAAGGCGGTGCGCGAACGGGCGACATCCCTGGCCGAACGGCCGAATCTTGGCCGAACGGCCAGCCACCGAGGCAGTTTCCAACCGTCTTTGAGTGGCGGTTACTCCAAGTCAGTTGCCTTATCCTTTCACCTGCAACCGACCATTTGAGGCTATAAAAGGAGCCTTCCACCTCCACTTTCAACACACCATCCAAGGAGAGAAGAAGAGATTCAAGATGTAGTTCCTCTACTATATTTGTAGAATAGGGAGAGTGTGAGGTGAGAGCTTGGGTGTGAGTCAAGCTAGGAGGAGAGGAGCCTGGTTCCCTTGGTCCTTCTCCAACTTTGTAGCCACCTCAGAGGAATAAAGCTTCTTTGAGTAAGTTCCTCGTCTTTCTTCAGTGTATCGCTAGTACTTCTCTTTACTTTCAGGAATTTGTTATTTACTTCATTTGATCTGCGGGATCCCTTGTCTACGTGGACATTGACCTGTCCATTTGGGGTTTCTTCTTGCCTGAGGCTAAGGCAGAAGTCAGTAGTTTGATAGCTTAGGTGTGGTACCTGTGCTTGATAGTTACCTCGGGTGTGTTCCACCCCACGGAAAGAGAGTGGTAGGCGGCAAGTGGTGACAGCCTTGTCCGTCCTTTGTGCGACCACAACGTTCGGGTGTTTTCATAGCAGTAGTAGCAGGTTGCCGTTGGGTCCCACTTCTACCCCGTCTGGACCCTTCCTCTTCCAGCCGCCGATGCAGATCAAGTTAGTGAGTAGCAAGTTATCTGGGTAATTAGTTGGCTATCTGAAGTTAGGCCCTCTACCCACGTACCTTTTCTCCCCTGGTGGGTCCGGTTGAATAGTTCTAGGCTTAGTCGCGTCTACCGTTCCTTGGATTCAATATCCCAGGTATCACTCCCCTGGTGAAAGGCTACATCGGTCTCTGTGCGCTTGCGGAGTTATTCTCGTATAGGCTAAGGAGTGCCAACAAGCTTTTCTGGCGCCGTTGCCGGGGAACGGTAGCAACACTAGTTTAGAGCTTTTTAGCTGTACACATTCCACCTTACCCCTAGGAGTTTATCTCCTAGTTATCCGGTAGTTGCATCCCGCGAGTTTTGGAATTGCCACCACATCACCACCCCCATTTTATCTGCTAGTTACAGGACCAGTCCCAGTCTCGTAGCCATGGTTCGTGTATCATCCTTCTCTAGCACGAAGGAATACATCTCTATACTCACCTGTAGGACTTTGAAGAGAATTGATCTCTTCTTATCATATCCGGAATCAAGACACTGTAATGGAGTCTTTCCCATTCTCTCTGACGGGGAGGGCTATGTTATGGTATGATCGGATCGCAAGTGAGCGGGGGGAGATTTGTTGAAGCTGAAGGACGAATTCCGGTCATTTTATCCTGTTACCAAGGTACTCGTATCATGACGAGTTACTTGGAACACAGTGGGCAAGATTCATGCTGATGGAACCTCTGGCTCACCATACGGTATTCCAGAGAAAAACCATATGCAGCATTTCATTGGCGGTTTGAAGAAATTCTTCATATCGCCACCGAGGGGTCACATACAAGACCTTGGATTAAGTCCAAGCTATCTTGACAAGGTTTGTGATAGCACACGAGCCTTTGAAGATTCCTCAGATCTACCCAAGACGAAGCACCAGATTCGCACCCTTACAACTACACCACATCCACCTCCACCGATTATCGAGGAGATGACCGAACAAATCAAGACGTTTTGATCATGAGTCACTTATCGAAAGATATACCTCAGTTCATATCACCTCTCTCCACAAAAGAGAAGTATCCCATCACTCAGCAATGTTTCCAGCACGCTGATGAAACTGAGAGGACATGCTCATGGTCTGAGGCATTCATTCCGGAAACCACACCATAGATTGAGGGTCCTTCTGCTATTATGAGCATGGAATGGATAGAGGAATAAGCAGTCACAAGCTCAAAATATTCCTCAGCACTATTGGGGATGCTGAACCGCAAGGAATCATCTACGATCCGAAGGTTGTCCTTCTCTCGTAAGCACCTGAAGTGGATCGACGGCGAGATTGTGGAAAGCAAAGGAGTTCTTCCTAGTTTCACATCTTCGATATCCATGAAGGTGATAGATTTTCTTGGTCGGTCAGTCAATAGAGCCACTTGCCAACATTGATGGAGCACGAGCTACTCTTCAGCTCAGAGTTGGCAATGAAAAGATCTCGGTCAGCCTAGTCAGTTCAATCAACACTGTAGCTGAGGCAAGACCAGAACAAGACCCACTGGAATAAGGCAACGAGCATAACTTTGGAAGAGCCCACTCAACAAATCGTTGAAGATGATGCTCAACACTTTACTCAGAGATAGAACCAGGCAGATATCTCAATGAGGAGTAAAAACTGCAACATTCTTCTCCTGAGGTAGAAATCGTTGCCTCCTAGTGTAAAGTTTGTCTTACTTCCAACTGAGGCATGTCAGTCATCATCAGAGAGTGAGACTTGGCATCTCTCGACGGTCCTAAGAAAAGTATCGATCCGTCTCTGGGTACCCTCTTCAGGACTAGAAGGGGTTCAATCCCCGACATATCCACATATCACATCATTATGGCACTGAATTTTCAGTGTCACTGGTCATTCTAGACCTTCTATCTAGCTCATCGCTCAAGATCAGCTAAGCCCGAACATTCACTCAAGATTGACGGGGTCGATGTGATAAGGAAGGTGGTAAAGTAAGATCTATTCAAAACTTTTGCTTGCGGGAGTCACCAACCCCATGCAAGACAGTGAATTGGTTAGTCATGTTCAAGTGATTCCGAAGAAGGCAGGATAGTCGTCCAAAATGAGAGAATTGCGCGCTTACCTCAGAGGACAATTACCAGCTGGAGGATGTGTACCGGCAGCCGAACAAGGATGTCAGGAAGGATCACTACCCTCCTACCCTTCATTGACGAAATGTTTGAACAATTGGCCAAGCACTTGTTCGTTTGTTACATCTATGGCTACTCTGGTTATCATCAACCCCTATTCATCCGGATGATCAGAGTAAGGCCACCTTCACCTGCCCCTTTGGCACATTTGCCTTTTAGGTGGATGCCAGTTGGTCTAGCAGTGCACCTGCTTCTTTCCAAGGTTTATGATGGCGATTTTTCTCTGACCTTATCGAGAACATCGTGGAAGTATTCCTGGATGACTTCTCAGTATACAGCAGAAGCTTGAAGATTGCCTTGGGAATCTAACAATGATCCTCAAGAGATTCGAAGAGACACATTTGGTCCTCAATTGACGAAATATCACTTCATGGTCAGAGAAGCTGCCGTTCTCGGCACTCGTTTTAGCCCCATCATATATGTTCCTTATTGGAACGTTCCTTTCAGGAGCAGATGTGATGCAAGTGACTATGCCATCGGCACAGTGCTGTGTCAATACAAGGATAAATAGCAACATCTATAGATTGACCAGAAATTCGTAACAACGGAGAAGGAACCGCTGCCAATGGCAATTGACATTGACAAGTTCAATTCCTACTTGGTTGGTGTTAAAGTGATAGTCTACACGGAGCATGCTACACCAAAGCACCATTTGGCCAAGAAGGATTTTAAGCCACGACTCTTCCGTTGAATTCTGCTCCTTCAAGAGTTTCAATTTGAAATCAGAGATACAAAGAGAGCAGAGAATTTTGTGGCAGACCATCTCTCAAGATTACAAATCCTATCCTCTATGAGAAGTCACTCTCTTGAAGATTTCACTTATGGGATCCCTATCAATTTGAAGTCTAATGGTTTACTCCACCGCTACAACCCAATGTGAGATTCGCAAGATCCTTAAGTGTCACTACCAATCCTCATATGGAAGACACCTCAGAGTATTCTAGGTACCATGCTATGGTTTGGCAGAGCATCTTCTGGCCAACCATGTATGGAGGCACTAAGAAAATTTTGCAACATTGTTCAAGATGACAAAATCCAGGAATATCAATGCCCGAAGCTATGCCCACTAAAAGAATTTTTAGTTGGAGATTTTGACACATCTTGGCAATCATGGACTTTCTATCCAAATGGGTTGACACACTTCCTATGTTGCGGCTGACTCAAGGAATTCAAGGATGATGCTTTAGGAAATCATATTTCCTAGCTTTGTGATTCCAAGAGTCAAGAACTAGTCATGGAGTCCCACACTCCACAAGACCTTTGGGAAGTGTACCAGCAGGTTGAGAGTACCATCACCAGGCTGTTTCTCTATACCATCTCCGTCTGACTGGCCAAGCAGAGAAATCTGACAAGTAGAACACGAACATTCTGCAAGAGCTATGGAGAATGGATGGACAAGCAAAATTACCTGAGGCGCTATGGACATTGAATCAAGAAATTGATAGGAATAACACCGTTATCAGCTGGACTATGGTACAGTCTACCATTTTCCAGTGGACATTGAAATCCCATGGGGCTATCAAGAGGTGAAACATTGATCTCCAATCAGCAAGATTCGAGAAGACAAGTTCAAAATTGCTGAGTTGGATGAACGGAGGGAGTACACCTACCACAACATCTACAAGCACTACAAGGATCATACAAAGCAATGGAAAGATGAATGGATCAAGATCACGCACTCCAAGGTTGGACATAAGGTACTATACTTTAATTTCCAAATTCATTTGTTTGATCTTGAGAAGTTTATAGGTATGTGGTAAGGACCGTTCTTAATGTGTTCACCCTCCAAGACAATGATAGGGATGTTTTAAATGCCAGTGGTATATTAAAAATATTCCTTGAGTCTGATGCACCGGAACTTGAAGAAATGGACATCTTTGAGTATCTGAGCTAAAATCACAGTCCATGGTCATGGCTGGACCTATACCATGTCGTTATCTTAGTGTAGGCTTGGTGCTGCCTTTTATTTCCCTTTTGAATCATTTGCTTCCCTATATTTGATTTCCAGCAGCACCTCCATTTTTCTTGAATAAACAAAGTTGCTTTGCTCTTTCCATGCCATTGGTGGTTGGCGCACATTTGTGTGCCAACCACACCCCTGCTCTAATCCTACACTAAGTGCGCAGATATATTGGAAGAGCAACACATGAGAGAACCCCTGGAAGAAGATAAGCATATTCGACCCCACTTGGCAACCACTTCCTGGGATCCAACTACACACGGAGGTTTGCGACCCCTTTATCCCTTCCTTTCCTGGTTTTTCATTTGAATCCACATCTGAGTTGATCAAAATTTAAAATTTGAATGAAACACCATGAAAGAGATGAAATTCTTCCATGTTATCAAAGGGTGCTTAAGTTTTATTTCTTATGCAAGTACTGTTATGCCTTTGGAACTTTATGATAGGATCATTTGATCTTTTGCGTATTGACCCTTATGATATAATGACATGAGAGGCTTGTTCTTTTCTAATTCGAAGTCTTGGAGAATTTTCTTTTGAAAATAGAAAAGTGAGGCAACTCTCATTCATGCTCAACCTTGCCAAGTCCTATCCAGAGCCATACGTATACATGATATAGTTTTGAACTCACATAGCTATCTTGTACATTTTGAGCTTGATCAAGCATCTTGCCTTTTGATACATGCATGATCTTCCTAGCACTTTGGTCATTCACGTACACATCCCATCAAATAAAGTCCATCAAAGTGGTTTTCAAGCAGCTCTTCATCCCCCTGAAAAAAAATGATGAAAAAAAAATTGAGTGGGAAGTCCTACTCGAGCAAAAAAAAAGAAGGGGAAAGATGGAAGAAGCTACAATCCAAGTACCACATAAAGGACATTCATTATCCACATTCACTTGCACTTGACCAAAGTTCTTGGTTGACATGATCTCTCATGCACAAGCTATTTGATCTTGCAACATAGATGGATAAGGTATGCATTTATCTATCCTTACCTTGAGCTCCACATACAGCCTTATAGAGGTAGGTGAGGCTTCACAAAAAGCCTTTTGTGAGGATTAAACACTTTGAGCGACTGAGTGGCTTGAGAGAATGAGAGTATGCCTCCATTGTTTTGAAAATTCTACAAAATCTCCAAGTACTGAGAAGAAGTTGGAACTGTGCTCTTCATTGATTTGTTCTGAGGTTCAATAGGTGAAAGTGAATGTGTTAGCCACCCGGAATCCAAGGTTTGTGGGAAAGCTTTCAAAATAATTTTTATGAATTCTTTTGATTTCATGACCCTAGGCTTTGCTTTATCCTCTGGATCTAATTCTACCCTTTGCTCGGGACTAGCAAAGTCGAGGTGTGGGGGTGTGTTGGCGTTTGTTATCCATGACTTTTACTGCCAACATTTCTCCAAATTTCATAATCATATGGTCAAAATCATGTGAAAATCATTTACTCTAACCAAGTTCTACGAGTTTTGGTGGTTTGCGATCTTCTGCAGGTCTATGCTCATATTATGCAAGAATCAACACAAAATGGAGCAAATGCAAGCATGGTGAAGCATGGACATAATATGGCATCTTTATGAACATTGTGAAATGCCCAATTTGACAGCACCATGTTAAAGTGCTCTTCGAGATGATCAAAATGGACATTTGGATCACCCAATTCGGAGACCGGACGGAAAAGTTATGCCTCCGAGAAGATCACCGGCGCAATCGTCACCGCCGGCCGGCCAGACTTTGGCCGGCCGGCCAGGACTTGGCCGGCCGGCCTGGCAACTCCACCAAATGGCCTCCACTTCACATATGTACCTTAGGGACTCACCAATGGACCCCCAACACGTTCATACAAGTCTATGGTGAAGATTAAGGCCGAAAGGCCTTAGATGCCCCTCCAACGGGCCTCCGACGTTGCCACTCGGTGTTGGCCCAACCCAAACAAGGTGAAACCTACACCAACATACATGGAAACACACCTAGAGGCAGTACCAACCATTGGATAGAAATGGAGGGAAGGATGTGCATATCACATGGATCAAAAGGCCCACCTTCGGGACTTAACCGACATATTTTGGATAACCATCAATGCAACCGTCATTGAGAGGACATCTGGATCGTCTACGAGAAGGCGGTGCGCGAACGGGCGACATCCCTGGCCGAACGGCTGAATCTTGGCCGAACAGCCAGCCACCGAGGCAGTTTCCAACCGTCTTTGAGTGGCGGTTACTCCAAGTCGGTTGCCTTATCCTTTCACCTGCAATCGACCATTTGAGGCTATAAAAGGAGCCTTCCACCTCCACTTTCAACACACCATCCAAGGAGAGAAGAAGAGATTCAAGATGTAGTTCCTCTACTATATTTGTAGAATAGGGAGAGTGTGAGGTGAGAGCTTGTGTGTGAGTCAAGCTAGGAGGAGAGGAGCCGGGTTCCCTCGGTCCTTCTCCAACTTTGTAGCCACCTCAAAGGAATAAAGCTTCTTTGAGTAAGTTCCTCGTCTTTCTTCAGTGTCTCGCTAGTACTTCTCTTTACTTTCAGTAATTTGTTATTTACTTCCTTTAATCTGCGGGATCCCATGTCTGCGTGGACATTGACCTGCCCATTTGGGGTTTCTTCTTGCCTGAGGCTAAGGCAGAAGTCAGTAGTTTGATAGCTTAGGTGTGGTACCTGTGCTTGATAGTTACCTCGGGTGTGTTCCACCCCACGGAAAGAGAGTGGTAGGCAGCAAGTGGTGACAGCCTTGTCCGTCCTTTGTGCGACCACAACGTTCGGGTGTTTTCATAGCAGTAGTAGCAGGTTGCCGTTGGATCCCACTTCTACCCCGTCTGGACCCTTCCTCTTCCAGCCGTTGATGCAGATCAAGTTAGTGAGTAGCAAGTTATCTGGGTAATTAGTTGGCTATCTGAAGTTAGGCCCTCTACCCACGTACCTTTTCTCCCCTGGTGGGTCCGGTTGAATAGTTCTGGGCTTAGTCGCGTCTACCGTTCCTTGGATTCGATATCCCAGGTATCACTCCCCTGGTGAAAGGCTACATCGGTCTCTGTGCGCTTGCGGAGTTATTCTCGTATAGTCTAAGAAGTGCCAACAGGCGCCCGCCAAAGTTCTCCCGCGCCAAGGACTCGATGGAAGCTGAAGACTGGATCAATGCAGTGGAGAGACAACTCAACATTGCTCAGTGTGGTGACAGGGAGAAGGTGCTCTACGCCTCAGGACAGTTTGAAGGAGCTGCTCTAGACTGGTGGGTGGCGTACCAATATGCGCAACCCAATCGCAACCAGATCACCTGGCAGCAGTTCAGTGACGACTTCCGTGCTCACCATGTGCCTGAGGGACTAGTGATCCTAAAGAAGGAGTTCCTAGCTCTGACACAGGAAGGAATGAGTGTCACTGCCTATCGTGACAAGTTCCTTGAGCTGGCACGCTACGCACCAGATGAGGTGTCAACAGACTGGAAGAGGCAGACTCGCTTCCAGGGTGGACGCCAGGATGCCTTGCAGCTGCAGTTGATGTGCATCACCTTTGCAACCTTCGGCGAGTTGGTCGATGGTGCTCTAATGGTGGAGCACAAGCGCCGTGAGATTGAGAACAAGAAGAGGAGGATCATCAGCCAGCAATCTAGCAGCAATGTCCGCTCCCGCTACAACCCCCAGCAGGTGAATCAGCAGCGCACTCAGGGACAGTCAAGCCTTCTGAATCGCGGCCAGAACCAGCAGCGTCCCCAGTATCCACCACCACAGCAGCAGCAGCAGCGCTATCAGAACGTGCAGCAGAACACTCAGGCTTCACGTACCACCCAGGCTAACACCATTCCTGTCGGCCCGAGGGCGTGCTACCACTGTGGTGAACAGGGACATTACGCTAACTCTTGTCCCCGGAGGGTCCAGAACTCCACCGGTCATAATAGCAACCAAAAGACAGGACCACAACCAGCTCAGAATGGGAATCAGCAGCACGCACAGGGGAACCGTGGCCAGCAGAACTATGCCAAGGGCAGGCTCAACCATGTGGGAGCAGAAACTACAGAAGGAGCCACACATGTGGTAGTCGGTACGTTTCAGGTCAACTCACAACCTGCTACAGTTTTGTTTGATTCTAGAGCTTCGCATGCATTTATATCTGCTGATTTCGTGAAAAAGAACTTGATGCTTACGCAACCTATGGGAAATACCATGTTGGTTAACTCACCGGAGGAAGAACTTCGGGCCACATTACATTGTCCTAATGTAGCAGTTAACATAAGGGGGTAGACTTCTTAGCACACCCTATAGTCCTAAACTCTATCAGGATGGATATGATCTTGGGAATGAGCTGGCTAGCGAAGTACGATGCAGTCATACAGTGTTCTAAGCGTGCAGTTAAGTTAGTGGCTCCATCAGGGGAGAAGATTGAGTATCAGGCAGCCAAATCCTCAAAGCATGGTGAGGTCAATCAGGCTAAAGGCACAGAATTGAAGGACATTCGGGTGGTGAACGAGTATCCAGATGTGTTTCCAGATAAATTGCCAAGTATATCCCCAGAACGAGAAGTTGAATTTGTTATTAAACTTATGCCTGGAACAGCACCTATAGCTAAGAGACCATATAGAATGGGGGTAAAAGAATTAGAGAAACTTAAAGATGAATTAAGGGCCTTGTTAGCTAAAGAGTACATCCGTCCTAGTTCCTCACCTTGGGGAGCCCCAATGCTGTTTGTTGATATGAAAGATGGGACACAGAGAATGTGCATAGATTACCGAGCTCTCAACGAGGTTACCATCGAGAACAAGTACCCACTGCCCAGAATCGATGATCTCTTTGACTAGTTGAAAGGAGCTTGTGTGTTCTCGAAGATCGATCTCAGATCAGGTTATCATCAGATGAGAATTCGGGTGACCGATATACCCAAGACAGCTTTCACCACTCGGTATGGTTTATATGAGTTCACGGTTATGTCTTTTGGGTTGACTAATGCACCGGCCTACTTCATGTATTTGATGACCAACGTGTTCATGGATTATCTCGACAAGTTCGTTGTGGTGTTCATTGATGATATTCTGGTTTTCTCCCAGAATGAGGAAGAGCATGAGGAACATTTGAGGTTAGTGATGCAGAGACTCCGAGAGCATCAGCTGTATGCCAAGTTGAGCAAGTGTGAATTATGGCTGAAGGAAGTGTCATTCTTGGGCCATGTGTTGTCAAATGCAGGTGTAGCAGTTGATCCGAAGAAGGTCAGAGATGTTCTCAACTGGATCCCACCGCGGAATGTCAATGAGATCAGGAGTTTTCTCGGAATGGCGGGTTACTATCGTCGTTTTATTGAGGGATTCTCCAAGATTGCCAAGCCTCTTACATCACTACTAGAGAAGGATGCTAAGTTTGTCTGGACAGAGAAGTGTCAAGCGAGTTTTGAGGAGTTGAAGAAGAGGTTGACCACTGCACCAGTGTTAGTGCTACCTAACGTCACCAAGCAGTTTTCGGTCTATTGTGATGCGTCTCGTCAAGGATTGGGATGTGTACTCATGCAGGAAGGCAGAGTTGTGGCATATGCATCTAGACAGTTGAGGAAGCATGAGCTGAATTACCCGACACATGATCTGGAATTGGCACAAGTGTGATATCTATACCGATCACAAGAGCCTGAAGTATGTATTCACGCAGTCCGAGTTGAACATGAGGCAACACTGATGGCTAGAGAAGATCAATGATTTCGACCTGGAGATCCATTACCATCCAGGGAAGGCCAACTTGGTGGCAGATGCCTTAAGCAGGAAGAGTCACGCGAATGTGTTGACCGATATGAATCTGCCAGAAGAACTTCGTCAGGATTTTGAACGACTGAGTCTGGGTATGGTGGCCAACGTGACTGAGCTAGAAGTGGAGCCGACACTGGAAAATGAGATTAGGAAAGGTCAGCTAGAAGATGAGGAGACCAAAGAGTTGGTCAAGAAGGTAGGGACAGACAAAGCCCCAGGTTTCCGACTGGATGATCAAGGGACAGTGTGGTTTGGTGACAGAATAGTGGTGCCAGATCGGCAGCATATCAAGGATACCATCTTACGAGAGGCACATGAGTCAGCATACTCCATTCACTCGGGAAGTACCAAGATGTACTTGGATATCAAGGAGAGATTTTGGTGGTATGGTCTGAAGAGAGATGTCGCGACATACGTAGCTCTTTGTGATGTATGCCAGAGAGTCAAGGCCAAACATCAGAGACCGGCAGGTTTGCTTCAGCCTATAAGAATACCAGAGTGGAAATGGGAAGAAGTGGGTTTGGACTTCATAACAGGTCTGCCCCGCACCCAGAGAGGTTATGATTCTATATGGGTGATTGTCGATCGATTGACGAAGGTGTCTCATTTCATTCCGGTGAAGACTACATATTCCGATGCCAAACTAACAGAGTTGTATATGAAACGAATTGTATGTTTGCATGTGGTACCGAAGAGGATAGTGTCAGATGCAGGCAGTCAGTTCACATCTCACTTCTGGCGCAAGCTACATGAGTCCATGGATACGAAGTTGCATTTCAGTTCAGCTTACCATCCGCAGACAGACGGTTAGACCGAGAGGACAAATCAGATACTGGAAGATATGTTGAGGGCATGTGCTTTGCAGTATGGGAACAGTTGGGAGAAAAGCTTATGTTATGCAGAGTTCTCGTACAACAACAGCTACAGAGTCTCAAGATGTCTCCGTTCGAGGCTTTGTATGGAAGGAAGTGCAGGACACCGTTGTTCTGGAATCAAACCGGGGAAGGCAAGGTATTTGGACCAGAGGTATTGAAGCGGGCAGAAGAGCAAGTGCAGATAATCAGGCAAAACTTGAGGGCAGCTCAGACGTGGCAGAAAAGCTACACAGATGTGAGGCGCCGATACCTCAGCTTCGAAATTGGCGACTTCGTTTACCTCAAGGTGTCACCAATGAGAGGTGTGAAGAGATTCAATGTTAAAGGCAAGCTAGCACCTCGTTACATTGGGCCTTTCAGGATTTTGGAACGAAGGGGTGAAGTGGCTTATCAACTAGAGTTACCAGAGAGATTGGCAGGAGTGCACGATGTGTTTCATGTGTCACAGCTGAAAAAGTGCCTACGAGTGCGAGAGGAACAGATTATGCTAGAGGAGTTGAATGTGCAGGAGGACCTTACTTATGAGGAGTATCCGGTCAAGATCTTAGAGGAGTCCGAGAGGGTCACCCGGAACAAGGTGATACGTATGTGTAAGGTTCAGTGGAATCGTCATACAGAGGATGAGGCAACCTGGGAACGGGAGGATGATCTCAAGGCAAAATATCCACATCTCTTCCAATCCACGTCCGAATCTCGAGGACGAGATTCATCTTAAGGCGGGTAGGTTTGTAACACCCTAAAAATGTCCTATTTAAAATTTAGAAATTAATTAACTTTTTATATTCAAGTGCTCATGAAAAATATAGGGAAAATAAAATTTTGAGTAATTAAAAGCAAATATAGGAAATAGAAACATTATTGTTGCATTCATGCTGGTGCATTTATTTTAGATTGTTGAATTCAAATTTGAATTTGAATTTGAATTCAAATGAGTGTTTGAATAAAAGAAAAACCTTTTCATTTCCTTTCTCCTATTCTTTCTTGAATTTCATCCCGCGGCCCAGCTTCCCTCTCTCCTCTGGGCAGCGCAGCAGTTCTCTGCGCGGCCCAGCAAGGCCCATCATCCGCGCCAGCCCGCCGCGCGCCTCTCTCTCTCCTCTGCGGCTGACAGCCTGGTCCCACATGTCAACGCCTCTTCCTCCGCCAGCAGCCGCGCCCGCGTCCTCGCCTGAGTCGCTGCCAGTGGGCCCAACTCGTTAGTTGCTCCTCCTACCTTCCGCCCGTGTCCGAACGGGACTCCTTCTCCGTGCCGCCGCCGCCAAATCCGCTGCGCTCCAACCATTTCCGAGCGTGACGCGCACGTCTAGGACTCCCTCAAGCCCCTATAAACCCGCCGCTACTACTACCCTCGAACCCCTAGCTCCCGCGCCACAAACCCTAGCCGCCGCCGCCATTAACCGAGCTCTGAGCCGCCAACGTCGCCCGCTCGCCTCGCCGCCGCATTGACGCCAAGATCGAGCCCAGCAGCTTCGCAAGGTAGAGAGGAAGCCGCCAAGACCTTTTTTCCCTTCTCTCTCGCTCTTCCGTGCTCCCGCGATGCCTCACTGTGGCCGCCGCCGCCATGGCTCGTCGCCGGCCATCCCTACGGCCTAATCCTCGCGCATGACCCCCAAAATCGACTCCCCTTTTTCTCCTCTCTCTCTAGGTCCTTGAATCGTTGAAAACGGAGCACCGTAGCCCTGGATTGCGCCAACTCCGGCGAGCCCCGCCGTGGCTGTGGGCGGTGCCGCCGCGTCTCCGGCGACCCCTTGAGCCCGATCTGATCTCAGCCGTAGGATTCAAAACCGACGGCTAGATCTAAAACCCGATTTAAACCGAGCCGGTTTACCGTGAACCCGTGGACCGCGGTCTACGGCCGGTCTACGGCCGGTCCACGGCACAGTTGACTGTGACGTCAGCTGAAGTTAGCCCTCCGCCGTCGCCGTGGCAGTTTTGCATTTTAGCCCCTGCCTTTTCGCAAAATCAACCCGCAGTCCAAGCTAGTTCAAAAATATTTATAGATTAGTCCTTTTTCTTTTGGTTTAGCCCCTGCGCTTTTGAAAAATAGTGCCCACCGTCCTGTCTGGTCTTTTTACTCAAAAATCCTTCAGTTTTTATATGAAATTATGTTTTAAGTCCCTGGTTTCTTTCAAAAACACCCCTAGAAGCCTAAAAGTCTTACCTGCTAGCCCCTAGAGCCCGTTTTAAGCGTAGTTTCTTCGTTTTAACTCCGATTTGTGATTTTCGCTCTCATGTGTTCATAGTAAGCATACAATATTTCTAAAGCCTTCTTTTCATCTTTTGTTTATGTTTGGTGTACTGTTCTAATTAAATATCTTGTTTGCATGTATGTGTGGATGCTTGTGTGGTGATCGATGTGAGTAGTTGACGAGCCGTTCGAGTTCGGCAACGATCAAGGTTACAAAGAGCAGGTCCAGCAGCAGTAGTACACCAAGGAAGGCAAGTATAACACAGACAATCCTTGTTACCTATACACCATTTAATCATCCAACTCATGTGCATGTGTCTAATTTTGTTATACATTAAGGTTGTTCCTAGTCTTTACCTTATTCCTTGTTTACCCGGGTTATATGCATTATGGTTAGTATTTGTTACGCGCAGCGAACAACATTTATTTAATTGTCAATATTGACTTAATGGTTCACTTCAATGATGATTAAAATATGCTTTTTAGCAACATGGTTCGGGGAACTAGAGCATGTGCTTCGTGCTTGTTCTAATGTCTCTCCGTAAGGCCTGGATCCTTTTTTATTAGAAGATGATGTTAGTGGCTGATGTTGATATATTCTATAATTACTTATACATTGCTATTAATGGGTTTATACTTGGGTTCTACTCATTTGTAGTAAATTGGATGATAATAAAATGAAACAACTAAAAGTGCTAGTACAGTATATCCGTGTCAAACCTTTGTTCTTGCATAACCCGTGTTATACTTGTTAAGTAAGATGGTTTACTTACACTTGCAACTATTCAACAAAATCCCGGATGGGTAACAGATGAAGCATTGAATGATCAGTCGCTTACTGAGTTTCCGGAGGATCTGCCGTACTTCTAGCTGTGTTCAACCAGTCAGTGTCCTTGTGGACTTGAGGCTCTACCTAGTTAAGACGTTTAATAATATTAAGACTTCCGCTGTGTTATTTGTGAAAGACTATGTCTTGTGTTAAACTCTGATGTAAACTATTTTATTCGAGCATTGTGTTCTCTGTGATTCAATATTTGTAATCTATATGTGTTCTGTGGACATCCTAGGCACACATATGGAAGCATTCGGATTTCTTGGAAATCTGGGTGTTACGTAAACCACAACGAATCATACACTTTTCTAGTTCCTGGTAATATTTCGCAACGGATTGTTGATCTTGCTGAAAACGCTACATTTTATTAAGCAACTCTCGGGCATAATAGGATGGAACGAAGAGCAGCTTTTAATTGAGCCCAAGTGGTGGGAATGGCAGTGGGGTGTTTTTTGTTATAATCACGCCTCCAAAGTAAAGCAAAATCAGTAAATTCACTAATAACTGCTTTAACTTGTGCACTAGCAGGAATATCATGATATGAAAAATTCTACTCGACGATTTGTAACACCCTAAAAATGCCTCTTTTGAAAATAGTAAATAAATTGCTTTCATATTTAAGTGCTCATAAATAATGTAGGAAAAATAAATTTTTTGAAGAATTAAAAGCAAATATAGGGAATAGAAATATTTTTTGTTGCATTCATGCGGTGCATTGATTATGTGTGATTTGGATCTTTGTAATGATTGTGATGAGCGTGGATGAAAGTCTGCAATCATCTAGTATTGGAATAAGGTATAAGGATTTTAATGAATAAATAGTTGGGTTCCTTATCTCTTGTGCACATCATCTACCTTTTATCTTGTCAGTTCAGTGGATCTTCTTCAGTTTATCGGGGCTAGCTCCGAGTTTTCGTGAGAAGTATGTCAGGGACAATAAGGGGGGTAGACTTTCTAGCACACCTCGTAGTGCTGAGTGTCTATGGATGACTCCCGAAGCATCGGCTGATCAGTTGTAAGTTCAGTGGAGCAAATGCGAGTTCTAGCTGAAGGAAGTATCATTCTTGGGTCATGTGTTGTCAAACGGAGGAGTAGCGGTTGATCCGAAGAAGGTCAGAGATGTTCTAAATTGGGTGCCATCACAACAGTTAGCCAAATCAGGAGTTTCCTCAGAATGGCAGGTTACTATCGGCGTTTTATTGAGGGATTCTCCAAGATTGCCAAGCCTGTGACATAGTTGCTAAAGAAAGATGTCAAGTTTGTTTGGACAGAGGAGTGCCAAACTAGTTTTGAGGAGTTGAAGAAAAGATTGATCACTGCACCAGTATTGGTATTGCCCGGTCTATTGCGATACGTATGTGCAAGGTTCAGTGGAATCGTCATTCAAAGGATGAAGCAACTTGGGAAAGGGAAGATGATCTCAATGCAGAAATTCCACATCTCTTCCAATCCACTTCCGAATCTCGAGGACGAGATTCATTTTAAGGGGGGTAGATTTGTAACACCCTAAAAATGCCTCTTTTAAAAATAGTAAATAAATTGCTTTTATATTTAAGTGTCATAAATAATGTAGGAAAAATAACATTTTCTGAAGAATTAAAAGCAAAGATAGGGAATAGAAATATTTTTTGTTGTATCCATGCTGGTGCATCTCTTTTTGGTTGTTGAATTCAAATTTGAATTTGAATTTGAATTCAAAAGAATGTTTGAATAAAAGAAAAAAACATTTCCTTTCTCCCTCTCCCTCACCTTCTCAGCCCACCTAGCCCGGCCCACTCGCTCTCCTTTCCCTTCTCTTCTTTGCGCAGCCCAGCTCCCTTCCTTCTCCTCTTCGCGGCCCAGCTCTCCTCTCATTCGCGCAGCCGGCCCAGCATGGCCCATCTAACCGTGCCAGCCCGTGCCTCCCCTCCTCTCCATGCCGCTGACACGCGGGGCCCACGGTTCGTCTCCTTCCTCCAGCCGACGGTGCCCGACCGAGCTCGAACTCGAGTTCGAGTCCCTGCTCATGCCGCCTCCGTTCTTCTTGGTGCGCATGCCAAGACTCCCTATCCCAGCCAATAAAGCGCGCCGCCCAGCCCCCTTGAAGCCTCCTTCACCCAAATCCCCAAACCCTAGCCATCCTTCGAGCTCAACCAGCGCTGCCCAACCCTAGCTGCGCCGCCGCCGTCGCCCCGCTCGTCCGCCGCCCCATTGTCACCAAGAAGGGGACTTGGAGGTTCGCATCAAGGTCGGAAACGCGCCTAGCCACCTATCCCTCTCCCTCTCGCTCTCTTGCACGCACGCGACCTCGCCGTAGTAGCCGCTCCGTCGCCGTTTGTCGCCAGCCGCAACCGTCGCCCAATCCTCGAGTAGAACCCCCAAAACGAGTTCCCCGTTGTCCCCTCTCTCTCCCAAGCCAACCGCGGCGAGGTTTGGTGGCCGGTAGCGCCGGATTGGCTCGACGCCGGTGAACTCCCGACCGCGTGTCGCCGTCCCCCACGTCTCCGGCGACCCCCTTGAGCCCTTTTGACCAGCGCCATCCGATCTCAATCCAACGGCCCGCATTAGATCTGATCTGAGTCAGCCTAGGTCAAACCGGCCGCCATGGCAATTTTGTAAAAGAGCCCCTCTATTTTCTAGAAATCAACCCGCAGTCCAAGCCAGTTCAAAAATAATTACAGTTTAGTCCTTTTTCTTTCGGTTTAGCCCCTGCGCTTTTGTAAAATATAACCCGCCGTCCTGTCTGGTCTTTTTACTCAAAAGTCCTTCTATTTTTGTACGAAATTATGTTTTAGGTCCCTGGTTTCTTTAAAAAACACCCCTGGAAGCCTAAAACTCTCACCAGCAAGCCCTTAGAGCCCGTTTTAAGCGTAGTTTCGTCGTTTTAACTCTGATTTGAGTGATTTTCACGCTCACGTGTTCGTAGTGAAGCGTACAGTAATTCTAAAGCCTTATTTTCATCTTTTGTTTATGTTTGGTGTACTGTTCTAATTAAATGTCTTGTTTGCATGTATGTGTGGATGCTTGAGTGGTGATCGATGCGAGTAGTTGATGAGCCGTTCGAGTTCGCCGACGACCCCATTCCCAAAGAGCAGGTGCAGCATCAGTTCTCTGAGGAAGGCAAGTATAACACGGACAATCCTTGTTACCTATACATCATTGAATCATACAATTCATATGCATGAGTCTAATATTGTTATACACTAAGGATGTTCCTAGTCTTTACCTTACTCCTTGTTTACCCGGGTTATATGCATTATGGTTAGTATTTGCTACGCACTACAACCAACATTTATTTTAATGTTAATATTGAATTAATGGTTCACTTCAATGGTGACTAAAAGATGCATTATGGTTCACTTTAATGGTTCGGGGAACTAGAGCATGTGCTTCGTGCTTTGTTTTAGTGTCTCTATAAGGTTTGGTCTAGGGAAATTAGAGCATGTGCTTCGTGCTTTGTTCTAATGTCTCTCCGTAAGGTCCGGTTCTTAAAGCGGTGTTGACGGCCATTATGACACCTTGTGACCGTCAACATTTTGGATAAAATGAGAACTTTGCACAATGTTCCATGTATATTTTGCTTATATTTTACAAATTTCACAACTTTTGGTGAAGTTGTGAATGCAGGGACACGTGGCATAAAATAGGACAAAAATGGGCCGGCCAAGTCCTGACCGGCCGGCCAGACATCTCGGCCAAATGACAAGTCACTGATCCAGGAGCAAACTAGCACACATGCAAAGCATCCAAGCCATTCATCCAATGACGGTTTGATCAAAGGGCCCGAAAGGCACATCACATGGATTAGAGGGCCCACTTGCATGCCTTAACTGCCAGGCAGTTAATAACCGTCATAACTATCGACACCAGGAGGCAATCCAGAGCGTTGCTGCGAAAGGCGGTGCCAGATGGCGACCAACCCTGGCCGATCGGCTAGGAACCGGCCGAACGGCCGGCCACCGACTCCGTTCAAGGCACTCTTCTGAGGACGGTTGCATGCTGAGCTAACTTAACCGCCAAGATGCTCAACCGACCTGCTCAAGCTATAAAAGGAGGCCCCCACTTCACTTCTCAACACACACCAAGAAGGAGCTTCTCTATTTTTTTATATTTTCTAGAGTAGATTAGAGTTGGGAGTTAGAGTTGAGTCGAGCTTGCCTCGAGGTTCCGAAATCTCTCGGAGATCGGGTAAAGTTCTTGTATCTTTTCTTTATACTTCGAATATTTCCTTTATCAATATAGTTATCTTTTTTACTTTATCAGTTAAGCTTTCCTTTCCTGCTTTCCTTAGTTTATCTAGGAGAGTAGTGTGATCCTTTCATTTCATAACCTTTAGATTCAGTTAGAGTCTAGTTAGTTTGTCAGGCTTTTACCTTACGGGTTTCTCGCCCGGACTAGGAGATTTAGCCGTCTCCTAGGTAGAGGGGGTTTCTTGTGAAGGCCTCACAAGAAATCCTAGCATCGAATCCAGACGTGGTGTTTGGTTAGGTGTTAGCTAGAATTGTGTTTCACCCCACGGAAAGAGGGTGGTAGGCGGCAAGTGGTGACAGCCTTGTCCGTCCTTTGTGCGACCACAACATTCGGGTGTTTTCATAGTAGTAGTTGCAGGTTGCCGTTAGGTCCACCTTCTATCCCGTCTGGACCTTTCCTCTTCCAGCCGCCGAAGTAAGCTCTTTTCCCTGACAGCTAGGTAGAGTTCTAGTCTAGATCTTTAGAGGCTTTCTGATAAGTTTAGGAGTGTCTTAGGAATCCTTTCTCGCTTGTTGCTCTCCCAGCTTCTTCTCTATCTCTAAGTGTAGAAGTCTCCTGTGTCGCTGGTCATTTTGACCTTCTATCTAGCTTACCTTTTAGATAAGCTAAGTCATTTAGGACAGCCACCTATCATATCTTTGCGCCCCAGTTATCTCCCCTAAGATAGTTGGTGTATATTTCTAGAATGTGTTCCTGGTATAATTTCTCAATATCACTTTAACCAAAGAGCTTCCCTGTGGAAATTTACGATACCCTGGAATACTCCAAGGTGAAGTGCTACACGGTCATTCTGTGCGCTTGCAGAATATTTTATTCTATAGGGCAAGAGTGTCCCACTGGCTTTCTAACGACACAATTCCAGTGACGTTAACAAGTGCCAACAAGCGGCAACCCAAAAACTTGTTCGCCGCCGTTGGAACTATAATGGCTCTGGTCTTGGATAATTAGCTTGTACGTCTCTAGCTCGCCAATGGTTACCAAAAGGCGTATATGGGAAACATTCGTGAGAGTATAGTTTGATCCATCGAGGACGGATTTATCCATTGGCTATGTCTCGTTAGGCAAAGTCCCATGATGTAAGCGCCCGATGTACGGCAGCTTCACACGTTGCGATGATTGTGCTCTCGCTCTGGACGCCATTGACCCCCTCACGTTGCGCCCTGAGCGTACGTCAATCTCGATGCCTTGGGTTATGCTATCTATGTTGAACCAAAATGGCTACTGTACTTGTTAGGGTGTTTTGTGAAAGTCCTCGTAGCATAAGTTCTTTTGGGATTTATGTGACCAGCGGGTAAAGGGCAAACCTCTACAGAGTGTTGATCTATCATGATAGCCGTGCTCACGGATACGAGCGGTCAGAATCCTTTTTTATTAGAAGATGATGTTAGTGGTTCGTGTTGGCGTATTCTATGATTACCTATACATTATTATTAATGGGCTTATACTTGGGTTTCTACTCACTTGTAGTAATTTGGATGATAATAAAATGGAACTACTAAAAAGTGCTAATGCAGTTTAACCGTGTCAAGCCTTTTGTTCTTGCATAACCCGTGTTATACTTGTTAAGTAAGATGGTTTACTTACACTTGCAACTGTTCAACAAAATCCCGGATGGGTAACAAATGGAGCATTGAATGATCAGTCGCTTGCGGAGTTTCCGGAAGATTTGCCGTACTTCTAGCTGTGTTCAACCAGTCGGTGTCCCTGTGGCATTTGAGGCTCTACCTAGTTAAGACGTTTAATAATATTAAGACTTCCGCTGTGTTATTTGTGTAATACTATGTTTTGTGTTAAACTGTGATGTAAACTATTTTATTTCGAGCATTGTGTTCTCTGTGATCCATATTTGTAATCTATATGTGTTCTGTGGACATTCTGGGCAGACATATGGAAGCATTCCGTGCCACGATGGTGTTGAGTGTGGTATTAACGGCCGTCTGAGCGACGTCGAGCTGATCGAACCGGTCGTTCAATGATGTGATCATCAAGTCACGTCGTTCATGCGTCATCTTCATGTTCGCGGCAAGTCCGTCACCTTGCGTCCGCATGTCCTGCAACTTTTCATCTGTCGTGTCGTCGAGCATCTCCTGCCATGGTTAGCGCAAACACAAAACAAAATCGACGACAATAATATGACAAGGGTGTAATGACTCACAAGACGCTCACTACAATGATGTTATCAAATTTTTGTACGTTCTTACCAAACGCACAGGGGTGAAGTGTAACCACAAGTCGTACCGGCGAAAGATTGGATGAGCGATTGCCTAGAGAAACAAGGTCTGCTCGTCGGAGAAATATGTGTAGTTATGGGTAGGCTGCACTCAATTCAAGGATTAGCACAATCAAACAACAATGCAAAGTTGAATAATAATGCCAAACACGCAACAAAGTTGCTGGAAACAAGCAAAAAGGAGACAAGCCAGGACACGCACGGTCGACCAGAGAAGCGCGAGCAAGGGGGAGCGGCGTGCGCGATTCAGAAACGTGCGCAAACCAGGGATGCGTGATTCTGTTTTTGTTTCCTTCTCTTTTGTTTTTTTTTTTTGTTTTTTCTTTCCAAAGAAAATACCAACAGAGGGGGGAGAAACAGAAAGGCGCCAGGGAAGGGAGACACGCGATCCGGGGGCAGGGAGACGCGCGATCCGTGGAGGGTCGGCGACTCGGCGCGTGTCCCTGTTTCTTTCCTTTTTTTTTTTGTTCTCTCTGTTTTGATTTTCCAAAAGAAATCAGATAGGAGGAAAAAGAAACGGAGGGAGAAAAAATCGTGAGCAACAGGTGAGGCGTGATCCAGGGAGGGTGCTATGCACGGAGGAGATCGGCGGCTCTTTTCTTTTCTTTTCAGTGTGAACTTTCCTCAAAAAAAACGAACAGACAGGGGAGGAATCTTCCTACATAGGGTGCGTTTAGGTAGAGAAAGATTCCTCGAAAATACACTGTTCACAAAAAAAAAACACTATAGATGAATAGTGTTCTGTGAGTAGAAGGGATGGGATGAATAGTGAAAAGTTGGATGAATAGTGTATTTTTGTGGGAACTAAACGGGGCCATAGTCGCGTGGCTGGCGATCAGGAAGGCATGCGAGCCAGGGGTAGGCCGCCATCCCAGGGGATGCGTGGCTACCTTTCCTCTCTTTTTTTTCTTTCCTTTTTTTTGCTTTATTTTTTTATTGCTTTTCAGTTTTTTTCTTTTTTTTTGTTTGACTTGCCAACACAGAAACAGAAAGGCAGGGGGATCGGATCAGGGCAGGGAGGTGCGATCTCCAAGGAGGCTCGGCGCGTGGAGGTGGGTGGTTAGCAGGGGTCGGTTGGCAGGCAGGAAAACAGAAGCGCTAATCAGAGGGGAAAGCGATCAGGGATCACGCGCGATCCAGAAACGCTATCAGGGAAGCGGTCGGCGCGTGTGTGATGGGTGCCGGCGGCAAGGTATGGGGAAGAAAATGGTGATAGACACAATGTAACCAGCAACAATTGAAAGTGTAAGCACACAAAATCAACAATGCAAATTATTGAAAGAAAGTGCAAGGCTAAAAAGGGTGCTGGGACAAGGATCGAACCTGAAAATATATAATTATTTTGGTTTTTGTGGACTGTAGGTAATGGAAAAACACTCGATAAAACTCACCGATCAACCTGTAATCCTGATACCACTTGATAGAGCTAGAGAGCCCGATCTTTCGGTGAGTGGAGATAACTTCGATTTGGTGGAAGTAGACCCTCACGATCCGACTACGACGAGCGAACCCGAAGCGCTAATGCAATCGCTGAACCAACTCCCGACGGTTACCGACCTTGCTGGTGCAAGATCAGCATGATCACGAAGATCGTTTTCTGTATGCAATCGAAGAAAGAACAAGAAAATAATGCGAGCAATCAAAATATCACTCAAAGGTGGGGTTCTGAATCACGAGGACAGCATGTATTTGTGCGTGTGTTCGAGAGTAGCTACAGCTAGATGTAAAACAAAATCCAAACCCTAATGTGGTGGCAGCTACTGAATATATAGGGGATAGGGCGTGGCCTACCCCCTGGTCACGCCCCTTTGGCCTCCAACACGATACACAGGCCAATGGCCCAAAAGACGGCGGCGCAGCGCCCTGGCAGATTCTGGACGTCCACTTGTTTCGATGATTCCCGTTGACTCAGATGAAGTTTTGACATGTGACCAGTGCCATTGTAAAGTGTGTCTCCTTAGCTTTCAATCCATATATAGAACGCCCAAAACAGACTTCGTATGTGGCCGTGGCGACCAAAACATCATGGGCTGCTCCTGAACTCCAAGATGGACTCGAACTTGAGGTGTTTTGGGCCTCCACCTTGGTGACTCGAATTGGATTAGCCTTGGGCCCCCTTCATGTTTTCGGAAATTTTGTTGGACTCCTTCTTTACTAATGCATCACCGAAACATGGTCGTATGCATGTGTGTCATGTCCTCATCATCCTTCCCTTCTTCAGAAAAAGCCGTCCTCGGCGTTGAATGTACTTGAAACCGATCCTGCATGTTCTCATCACCTTGGTTATCAACCAAGCATAACTTAATTGACCTCGCCGAGAAGGCTTCTTATGCAAGCAAACCAAGAACACAAGCAAGAAGGGATAAACACATAATCTGAAATTGCAGATGAATATTGAACCGAATCTGAGTATGAGGGTCCGAGCTCAAGAACACCAAAGGACAAAATCGCCACAGAGGCGGAGAACAAGAACAGGGGCCTTGGATCACAATAAACGGACTTAGTGTCCACTACTAGAGATTTGACATTACTAGACGCTCTTTTTTCATGCAAACAATGTCACCGTTGGTGTTTTTTGACGAGCTAGCAACAAAATTGTGTTTGTCGTCTAACAAGCAACAAGAAAAGTCCATAATGACAAAATTCTAGAAAACATCGCTAAAAAGCTCTCTTTAATGTCCGCGTTTTAGACCGGTGATCCTGCTAGGGGGGAGCTGTTGGCACTCCTTAGCCTATACGAGAATAACTCCGCAAGCGCACAGAGACCGATGTAGCCTTTCACCAGGGGAGTGATACCTGGGATATCGAATCCAAAGAACGGCAGACGCGACTAGCCTAAATCTAGTTAACCGGACCCCACCAAGGAAAAGAATGGTGAGGGTAGAGGGCCTAACTTTGAGATAGCCTACAATTACTCTACTACAAACTTATCTACTAACTGATCTGCTTCGGCGGCTGGAAGAGGAAGGGTCCAGACGGGGTAGAAGGGGGACCCAACGGCAACCTGCTACTACTGCTATGAAAACACCCGAACATTGTGGTCGCACAAAGGACGGACAAGGCTGTCACCACTTGCCGCCTACCACTCTCTTTCCGTGGGGTGGAAAACAACCCAAGGTAACTATCAAGTCTAGGTACCGCACCTACACTATCAAGATACTGACTACTGCCTAGCGCTAAGGCAGAGAAAACCCAAATGGACAGGCTAATGTCCACGCAGACAAGGGATCCCGCAGATCAAATGCCAGTGGATAAAGTAAGTACTAAAAGTAAAGTATGAACTAGCGAGAAACTGAAAGTAGACGAAGAACTTAACTTACTCAAAAGCTTGTTCCCCAGGGGTGGCTACAGAAGTAGAGGAAGATCGAGACACTCCACGATTCCTCTCCTCATCTCTGCTTCCGCTAGAGACCTCACCCCTCACTCTCCCTATTCTACAAATATGTAGACTACAACTTCAAGAATCTATCCTTCTCCTATGGAATGGTGTCTTGAGAGTGAAGGGGACAGCTCCTTTTATAGCTTGAGTAGGTCGGTTGATCAGCTTAGAGTGTAAGCTACCTTGCCTTGCAATCGCCATCCGAAGCTCAACCGAATTGGCGTCGGTGCCTGGCCGTTCGGCCGGCCTCTGGCACCGCCTTCCTCAGGTACGGTTCTGATCTTCTCCTGGTGTTGGTAGTTGTGACGGTTACCGACCATAGACAGTTAGGCCATGCAAGGTGGGCCTTTCTATCCATGTGCTATGCCTTTCGGTCCTTTGGATCAAACCGACCTTGGATGAACGTCTCAGGAGCTTTGCATGTGTGTTAGTTTTCCCCTGGATGGCATTTGGCCAAAGATCCTGGCCGGCCGGCCAAGAATTGGCCGTTCGGTCAGGTTTTGTGGCCATTTTGCCCCTCTTTTCTGTCACCTGCTCCTGAAACCAAATAAACACCAAAACTTGTGGAATTCATTAGTTTAAGCAATTTATAATATGTGTGACATGCAAATTATATGAAATCTGGTGAAATGTTGGCGGTAAAACTCATCAATATTGACCGCCAACACGCCCCCACACCTGAACTTTGCTAGTCCCGAGCAAACATAGAATTTATATCCTGAGGAGTTAGCAAAACTTAGGCCCATGAAATCATATCAATGCATAAGAGTTATTTCTAAGCTTTCTCTCATACCTTGGATTCACGGTGGCTAACATCTCCTGTCCGCCCATTGGCTTCCAGAACGACTTCACAAGGTAAGATCCTTCTCCTCATTTGCTGCTTTGGAGGTTTTATAATATTTTGAAAATGAAATCATGGCATTCCTCAAATTGTCTCAAGACTCTCGATCACTCCATGTGTATCTCCTCACTAAGGTTCAGGGTGAACCTTGCACCTATCTCTAAGGCTGAAGGTGGAGCTTGAGGTATGGATATTCAGGGATCGACATCTCAATCTATATTGTAAGACCAAAAACCTTGCCTCTAGGGAATATATTCCTTTTCACACAATGACCAAAGTGCAAGTGTAAGATGGCGACATCTCTGAGGTATTTCTTTTTCTTTCCTTCATCTTTCCCTTCCTCTTTTTTTTTGAAAGTAGACGAAGAGCTTGAGCATGATACTCAAATGTCTTTCATCTCTTTTCTTTAAAGGGGATGAAGATGTATTGCATTTGTACCTCAGGACTTTATGTTGTGAATGTGTACGTGAATGGCCAAAGTGCTAGAAGAACAGATATCCACACTAAAGGCAAAAGCGTTTGGGCAAACTCAAGATGTTGATGAAGATCATGTAATTCAGACTTTTCCATATTATGTATATGTTTTGGCTTTGGTAGGACTAGATAATTATTGAGACAAGAGGAAGCCATGTTGTTTTAAGTTTTGAAAACAAACTTCTCTCCAAGCATTGAATTCAGATAAGATCAAACACAAGCATTGTCATATCATGGGAGCCAATAGGTAGATTGAAAATGATCCTAAAATAATAGTTCCAAAGGCACAAGATACTTGCATAAGAAATTACACTTAGCCAGAGAAAAAGATCATGGTTGAAATCATCTAATCTCCTATTTCATTTTATTTAAATTATTATCTGTGCATAACCGATGAAATAGGGTGGAGATGTGCAAACCTGAGCGTGGCAGCCGGGCCATGGATTTTTATAATGTTGTGTGGCCGGCCGGCCAGGATCTAGCCGCTCGGCCAAGAATTTTCTCCGTTCTATTCTTTTCAAATTTTGGAGCGTGTAGCCTTGAACGGGGTGACGTGGCAAAGTCGCGACGGTGGAAATCTACGTGAAGTACGGCCGGCCGGCCATGGCCTGGCCGATCGGCTGGACACGGGCGTGTCTGGTGACACGTTTTGCTCTGTGTATCATGTACGTCCTGTACGCCGCGTTTCTCTGCACACTTCGTAAACATGAGAACAGGGGGTGTGGTTGGCACACAAGTGTGTACCAACCACTCATGGGACAAGCAATTAAACAAATCAAATTTTATTCAACTTCTTAGGGAGGTGCTGCATACATGTTTGAAAAGGGAAATTGGAAAGGGAAATAAACTAAAGCACCTATAACCTAAGAATCTAGCCTAGCCCGACCCTTAATCCCTCGGATCCAGAATCTGGATGGCTTCTGCGTGCCCTGTCGCCTTTGCGAGGCGCTTGAGCTTGGCACTAAGTGCCCTACGCAGTGTGTCCATCTTGTCATCCGTCTCCATCCTGGCGATCTCGGACTTGGCGATGCGCTCGTTCATGTTGTTCACTTCAAGCTTCAGCGTAGCCACCTGCTTCCGGAGTGCCCAGACCTCCTTCTCCTCGTTGTCGTCATCGTCCGACCACTCCATGATCCGTGGAGGTCCACGGATCGGTGGTGGCGAGCGGTGACGCCTCAACCTCTCCGGCGTGGAGTCCACCGACTCCGGTGGAACAGCGTTGAGTGGCGGTATGAGGACCTTCCCGATGCCAGGTCCAGTCACTTGGTATCGCGGTGGACTGCCGGGTGTGTACTCCGGCGACTTGGCACGAGGGACGGAAGAGATCGCCTGCTTCCCGGTGGGGGAGAAGACAATCTTCTTTGTGATGGCCTTTCGAGGAGAAAGGATCCCCTTGGTTGGCCTTCTGGTCCGCTGAATCTCAGGGCTAATGATGCCCTTCCCTGCGGGGGACTTCGCACGAGCTCCAGGCAAACGGCCTCGGGGTGAGGCCGATCGTCCTGCTTCCAGCCGGCCGGCCAGGGGTTGGCGCCCCCTGGCCTCCTGTCACGCGGCGACAGCCTCCACGAATGCCACCTTTTCGATGATCTGCAGACTGCCCGACGAAGACGGCTCCATGATAGGAGAGGTGGGTGAGTACGGCGATCCCTCGATATTGGATGCTGATTTTGGGCTGGAGGTGTCCTTGAAGTCACCCATGGTGGTAGGATCTCAGAGGTTCTGGGTTTTGGGAGAGAGGAGGCAGCGAAAGGTTCTGAGGAAGACGATGTTGTTGCCTTTCGATTTTATAACGATGTTTTCACCAGAGGCTCCTCGGAATCTCAGAAGGGATAAGATATGAGAAGGTTTGAAACTTGAATTGGAGCGTGGGGGAACGGCCCCTAGCCGATCGGCCAGGGCCTGGCCGTTCGGCCAAGGGTGGCCGTGGCTCGGGCTCCTCCTTCTGGAAGGTTCTCTCCTCTCTTCATTCAGATGGAATTTTGTGTCAGTTGGCTAAAAAAATAGAGAAGAAAATAGAGAAAAAGATAGCTAATGGAATCCTATACTAGGGTAAGCCCCGTTTTAAGTCCGGCGAAGACTATGGATATATTTATTCCTCTATCTCGGATAGCTCGAAGACATCCATCTCTTCGAGGTCCGGCATTTTGGGCTCAAGGAATACTTTGAGTCTTTGGCCATTAGCCTTGAATGCATTCCCATAATCGTCCTGGAGAGTTACAGCTCCATGATCGGCAGCATTTATAACCGTGAAAGGCCTTTCCCACTTACTCCTAAGCTTACCATGACCAAAAAGATGAATGCGAGAGTTAAAGAGTAGTACCTTATCTCCTGCTTTGAACTCCTTGATCTTGATGCGCTTGTCGTGCCATCGCTTTGTACGTTCTTTGTACAATTTTGAGTTGTGGTAGGCTTTCTCTCTCCATTCATCCAATTCAGCTAGCTGTATTTGTCGCTTAACTCCAGCTGATTGGAGGTCCATGTTCCACTTCTTGATTGCCCAGTGAGACTTGAATTCCATTTCTACCGGTAGGTGGCAGGTTTTGCCATAGACTAGTTGATATGGAGTCATACCTATAGGGGTCTTGTATGCTGTTCGATAGGCCTAGAGTGCTTCAGGAAGCTTGCTTTTCCATCCCCTCCCCATGGCATCGACTGTCTTTTGTAGGATGTTCTTGATCTGCTTATTAGACGTCTCTGCTTGCCCACTTGTTTGAGGATGGTATGGCGTGGCAACCCGATGATTTATTCCTAACTCGCTGAGATATTTCCTGAATGTTTTGTCGATGAAGTGTGAGCCTCCATCGCTGATCACGACTCTCGGAACTCCAAAGCGAGGAAATATGATTTCCTGGAACATTTTCTTTGAACACCTTGCGTCGGCCGCAACACAGGGTAATGCTTCAACCCATTTGGACACATAGTCCATAGCTACCAAGATATACTCGCATTGCTCTGACATGGGGAAGGGACCCATGAAGTCAACTCCCCACACATCGAATATCTCAACTTGGAGATTATTTTGAAGTGGCATTGCATCACGGGTGTTGATGTTCCCGTGCTTCTGACATCTTGGACAGCGCCGCACAAATTCTTTTGTATCTCCATACATGTTTGGCCAAAAGAATCCACTTTGCCAAACCTTAGCATGGGTGCGAAAGGCTCCATAATGCCCTCCATAGGGTGAGGAGTGGCAACGCTCAAGAATTTTGCGGGTCTCACATACTGGGATGCAGCGGCGGAGTAAACCATCCGCACAAACCTTGAATAGGTAGGGGTCGTCCCACAGATGAAATCTGCTGAGGTGGATTAATTTCTTCTTATCCTCTCCTGGCGGGACATAACCAGTAACCATGAAATTCACCAGGTTGGAATACCATGGATGAGTGGTTGTGACCTTGAGGAGGGTATCATCTCTAAGGTAATCGTTGATTGGCAGGTCCGATCCTTTAACTTGTAATCTCGAGAGATGATCTGCCACACAATTATCTGCGCCCTTCTTATCCCTGATTTCTAAGTCAAACTCTTGAAGGAGCAGTATCCAACGGATAAGACGTGGCTTTGCATCTTTCTTGGTCAAGAGATACTTTAGTGCAGCATGATCCGTGTATACTATCACCTTAGCTCCAACCAAGTAAGATCTGAACTTGTCCATGGCAAAAACGACTGCCAGAAGTTCCTTTTCTGTTGTGGCGTAGTTCAGCTGGGCCCTAGTCAGTGTCTTGCTTGCATAAGATATTGCATAACGGTGCCTATCCTTGCACTGACCGAGCACTGCGCCCACAGCATAGTCACTTGCATCGCACATTATTTCAAAGGGCAAGCTCCAATTTGGAGGCTGAATGATGGGTGCTGAAACGAGTGCCTTCTTGAGGGTGTAGAAAGCTACGAGGCAATCTTCGTCGAAGACGAATGATTTCTCCTTGGCAAGCAAATTCGTCAAGGGTCTTGCTATCTGAGAGAAATCCTTGATAAATCTCCGATAGAATCCGGCGTGGCCGAGAAAACTCCTTACTCCCTTGACATTGGTCGGAGGGGGTAGCTTTTCAATTACCTCGATCTTTGCTCGATCTACTTCTATCCCTCTTTCTGATACTCTATGCCCGAGGACAATTCCTTCTCTAACCATGAAGTGACACTTCTCCCAGTTATGGACCAGATGTGTCTCCTCACATCTCTCAAGAACTTTGTCTAAGTTCTCGAGGCATTCTGCAAAACTCTTGCCATAAACTGAGAAGTCATCCATGAAAACTTCCATGACTTGCTCGATAAGGTCAGAGAATATTGCCATCATACATCTTTGAAATGAGGCAGGTGCGTTGCAAAGACCAAATGACATCCGGCGATATGCGAATGTTCCATAGGGGCAGGTGAAAGTGGTCTTACTCTGGTCATCCGAATGAATAGGAATCTAATGATAACCTGAGTAGCCATCGAGGAAACAGAAGAACGAGTGCTTGGCCAGGCGTTCAAGCATTTCGTCGATGAAGGGCAGGGGGAAGTGATCCTTCCTGGTAGCCTTGTTGAGCATCCAGTAGTCAATGCACATCCTCCATCCGGTGACTGTCCGCTGGGGTATAAGCTCATTTCTCTCGTTGCGAACGACTGTCATACCTCCCTTCTTCGGGACCACTTGAACAGGACTGACCCATTCACTATCTTGCACGGGGTATATGATACTGGCGTGCAAGAGCTTCAGTACCTCTTTCTTAACCATTTCCCGCATCGCATCATTCAACCATCGTTGATGCTCTCTGGACGGCCTATGGTCTGGTTCCATAGGGATGCGATGGGTACAAAGGTTGGGGCTGATCCCCTTCAAATCCTGTAGAGAATACCCAAAGATGGATCGGTGTTTCTCTAGGATTGTCACGAGTCGCCTTGCTTCACTCTCTGATAGCTCATCGCTAATGATAACAGGCGTGGCTCGGTTGTTGTGGAGGAAGGCATACTTCAATCCAGATGGCAGCGGCTTCAATTCAGGGAGGGGAGGTTGCGGTTTCTCCATCTCACTGAGCTTGAGGTAGCCGCCCAGTTCTGCTTCCTGGATGAAGTGTTGGGCATCCTCTTCAATACTGGGCTGAACGAGTTCTTCCAGTACCTTGCCCGTAGCCTTGTCCAGAGGGTCTTGCTTCGGTGCTTCTTCTGCCATAGTGTTCACTGAACGAACTAGGCTGACCGAGTATATTTCTTTGCCAACCTAGAATTGAAGAGAAGTTCGGTCCATGTTGGGGTTGACAAGTGGCTCTATTGGCTGTCCAATCAGGAAGAATGTATCGCCTTCAGGGATATCGAAGATATGGGAATCCAGGAGTACCTTGTTCTGTGTCATTTTTACTGACACGACTCGCAATATTCCCTTGCTCTCCAGCATCTGGCCATCGATCCACTTCAAGCGCTTACTGGAAAAGGACATGGGTTCGTCTGGTGCAATAGCAGATGCTAACGCATAGGACATGATGTTAACCCCGACCTTCGGGTCGTAGATGACTTCCTGTGACTCAGCGTCCCCAATAGTGCAGAGGAGTATTCCGAACTCTGGGTAGATCTCGATGGGTCTACTGCAAAGCTCTACTTCCTCTGTCCATTCCTTGCTCATAATGGCAGTTAAACCCTCAATCTGCCGGGTGGCTTCAGGAATGAACGCCTCAAATCGGGAGCACTTGCATTGCAATTCCTTCGGCATGACGGATGTGTTGCCGAGTGACATGTACTCCTCTTCGGTGAAGAGGGGGGTACGAACTGTGGCAATGCGTTGATAAGTGGTTCTGGATCTAGGGTCTTGAGTGGTGGTTCGGGAATCTCCTCGATGAACGGTGGAGGTGGACAAGATGAGGCTGACAGGGTGTGAATCTGTTGCTTCTCTGTTGACTCTGGTGGATCATCAAACACTCGGTATACTCAGTGCTGGTGAGGACCTTGTTCAGAAGATCTTGAACTTCGTCCACGGTCTTGTACAAGACCGATCCTGCGGAGGCCACATCAATGAAATGTGCGCTATCCGCATTCAATCCGCCAACGAAATGTTGCATTAGCATCTCCTCTGGAATGCCGTGAGGTGGTCCAGAATTGACCAAACACATGAATCTTGCCCAGGCTGCTCCAATTGACTCATTCTCTTGCTGAAAAGTCAATAACTGGATACGCAATGTACGGACCTTGGACACGGGGTAGAAGAACAAACAGAACTCATCCTTCAGTTGTAACCAATCTCCTCCAACTATGCTTGCAACACGGTCGTACCAGAATTTAGCCTTCCCCGTCAGAGAGAACGGAAAGAGCTTCCACCGGAGGGTGTTCTGATTCATCCCGGCAATAATGAGGAGAGAACAATTCTCCTCGAATTCCTGCAAGTGAGTATAGGGATTCTCGTCCTTTCTACCAGAAAAGGACTGTGCACGAACCATAGCTACGAGACTGGGACGGATCTCGTAACCATCAGTGTAAATAGGGTGGCATGATGGTGGTGGTTCCAAATACTCACGAGATGGGACCACCGGATAACTAGGGGTGCCTACTGAAGAACTAGAAGAGCACTCCATATGGTTAAGGTGAAAAAGCGTACAGCTAACAAAAATCTAAACTAGTGTTGCTACCGTTCCCCGGCAACGGCGCCAGAAAAGCTTGTTGGCACTCCTTAGCCTATACGAGAATAACTCCGCAAGCGCACAGAGACCGATACAGCCTTTCACCAGGGGAGTGATACCTGGGATATCGAATCCAAAGAACGGCAGACACAACTAGCCTAAATCTAGTTAACCGGACCCCACCAAGGATAAGAATGGTGAGGGTAGAGGGCCTAACTTTCAGATAGCCTACAATTACTCTAGTACAAACTTATCTACTAACCTGATCTGCTTCGGCGGCTGGAAGAGGAAGGGTCCAGACGGGGTAGAAGGGGGACCCAACGGCAACCTGCTACTACTGCTATGAAAACACCCGAACGTTGTGGTCGCACAAAGGACGGACAAGGCTGTCACCACTTGCCGCCTACCACTCTCTTTCCGTGGGGTGGAACACAACCCAAGGTAACTATCAAGTCTAGGTACCGCACCTACACTATCAAGATACTGACTACTGCCTAGCGCTAAGGCAGAGAAAACCCAAATTTACAGGCTAATGTCCACACAGACAAGGGATCCCGCAGATCAAATGCTAGTGGATAAAGTAAGTACTAAAACTAAAGTATGAACTAGCGAGAAACTAAAAGTAGACGAAGAACTTAACTTACTCAAAAGCTTGTTCCCCAGGGGTGGCTACAGAAGTAGAGGAAGATCGAGACACTCCTCGATTCCTCTCCTCAGCTCTGCTTCCACTAGAGACCTCAACCATCACTCTCCCTATTCTACAAATATGTAGACTACAACTTCAAGAATCTATCCTTCTCCTATGGAATGGTGTCTTGAGAGTGAAGGGGACAACTCCTTTTATAGCTTGAGTAGGTCGGTTGATCAGCTTAGAGTGTAAGCTACCTTGCCATGCAACCGCCATCCGAAGCTCAACCGAATTGGCGTCGGTGCCTGGCCATTCGGTCGCCCTCTGGCCGATCCGCCAGGGATAGGTGCCATCTGGCACCGCCTTCCTCAGGTACAGTTCTGATCTTCTCCTGGTGTCGGTAGTTGTGACGGTTACCGACCATAGACAGTTAGGCCATGCAAGGTGGGCCTTTCTATCCATGTGCTATGCCTTTCGGTCCTTTGGATCAAACCGACCTTGGATGAACGTCTCAGGAGCTTTGCATGTGTCTTAGTTTTCCCCTGGATTGATGACATGGCATTTGGCCAAAGATCCTGGCCGGCCGGCCAAGAATTGGCCGTTCAGTCAGGTTTTGTGGCCACTTTGCCCCTCTTTTCTGTCACGTGCTCCTGAAACCAAATAAACACCAAAACTTGTGGAATTCATTAGTTTAAGCAATTTATAATATATGTGACATGCAAATTATATGAAATCTGGTGAAATGTTGGCGGTAAAACTCATCAATATTGACCGCCAACAATAGCCCAAGCAGTGTAGATATAAATGAGAGTAGGGAAGTCGCCTAGGCTCAATAACAAGGTGGCTACAGGACGCACGATGTAGACAGGTTCGGGCGTCAAGGTGAGTAAAACCCTACGTCCTGTATGAGGTTTTTGTGTATTATGTGGAGATATGAGATGAGATGGAGGGGATCCCTACCACCCCTTATATACGCTGAGGGGGTAGGGTTACAAACCGAGGGAAGGAAAGATAAGGATTGCTTTACAAGTATAATCCTAACTTCCCTAGATCTTCGGGATACTGTTGATCTTATCGCCAGATCTTGTGGATCTCTGTCTTGGGCACTAAGTCATCCCACCGACCAGGGGGATACCCTAGTCGGTGTTCTTCTGCCGACCCCAACCAGGTAGGCCTTCTTAAGGTAGGCCTACCTGCCCGGGAATACTGGACGGGGTTCTTATACCTGTCAGGTAGTACACCCAACATTTATTAACAACTGAGTCATATTTATTATTTGTAAGTCACATAGATTTTGCTTGTCTGTAAGTCGATGTACTTAGCCATTCGATCATCAACAAACGTGCCGATTGTTTTCTTGTATCTCACTTCCGCAAATGTATCGTTGCTGCTATTGCCACCTCTGTATTAGGGTTTCGTGTTGCTAGGGGTTCCATGTCCACCAGAGTTAGAAAGATGGGTTTGGGGGGTGGTCCGGTGGTGGCATGAAAGTTGGTTGGGTTAGAGTGGCGGCGGTAAAGGTGGCCGCCGGAGCCATGGGTAGCAGCAACTTTGGCGTGGAGATTTATCGGGTCAGGGTGGCAACGACAGAGGAGGCCGGTAGGACGTTGGAGCCCAGGCACTGGTGGGCAGCGTGGGTAGGGAAGGTGGGAGGATAAGGATGAATTATGCCAAAGATAATATTTTTTGAAAGAACAACAGGGGAGGCCCGTATTGGAATTTTTGTATTAATATATAAAGGGATATGTACATGGTACAAAGCATTAGATCTAAAAGGAAAAGGGAAAATATCAATGGAAACTACTCAACCAAATATCTAACTCCAATTTCAAGGGGGGTTTAGCTCTATGAATAATGAGCCTAAATTCCTCCTTGAAGATAGACCCTCCTAAAGGATAGAGGTACCCCATCAAAGATCACTTCATTTCTATCAGTCCAAATTGCCTAGAATGCAATAATGACAATTTCTCTGAAAAATTTTGACTGAAAATCCCATCTCGATTGAATGATCATCTCCATGGACTCCAACGAAGTATCCCATTGTATATTAAGAATCACCAGCATGATTGAGAAAAAAGGACACAAAAGAAAGGTGCAGAGATGTTCCTTCAACGCCAGAAGTACAAAGAGGACAAGCACAACTATCCAAAATCATCCTCTTTCTTCTTAACACATTTCTTGTATTAAGTCAATCTTTGAGAAGTAACCAAAAGGTGAATTTATTGCGGCCCCTTGCACACGATTTCCACATCCACTTGTACATCGGGCTGACAGGGCAGTGCCTCACAATTGCACATATGCTTTCTTTGAAGTGTACTCATTATCATCCTAGATATAAGACCATTGATCCATACTATTTTCATCAACCTCAAGGTCTTGGATCAGATCAATTAAAGCATCCAGCTGATCAGAAGCCATAATGGGCAAAGAAGTGAAGAAATTTGCATATGCATCCTGGGTCAGGAATTTCCTAACAAAGATTTTCTTATTTTGGACAAAAGAGAAGAGCTGAGGAAAACAACATTGTAGAATGCCAAGATCCCAAAGGTCAGTCCAAAAACAAATAGAGTTTCCCATATTCACTTTACATTATGCAATCTTGAAGTAGCTGTCAACCTGGGACATCACATATCTCGACCAAAAGAGCCAACTGGCGTTTCATGTGTGGAACAATATCAGTAGAATATAAGCATTGCCAAGTAAGATTCACTCAAGGAATATTATAGAATTTGTGCAAATGTTTCATAAGAAGGGCAGTGTTTGTGTTCTTAGATCAATGATACCCAATCCCCCTTGCTCTTTAGATTTGCATGCTACTTCCCATGAAACCAGACATCCACCCTTCCTTGTGAGGTCCCCTTTGTCCCATAGCCAATGCTTTCCGTATCGATCAAGTTGATTCAATATAGTTATAGGGACTCGCAGGGTGCATAGATAAAATGTGGGGAGAGAAAGAAAGGACTGAATTAACAAAAATGAGTTGGCCATTATAAGAGACAAGCTTATTTAGTCCCATCATTCTTCTCTCTATTTTGTTTAGGAAAGGCATGTATTCTTCCACCGTGGGCCCAGTAGTTCCAAGGGGCAAACCTAAGTAAGTGAAGGGCATAGAACCAACTAGACAACCAATGGCAGTAGCCAGGGAAGCAGCCTTAGAAGGCTCCACATTGATTGGCACCAAAGAAGACTTTTGAAAATTTACTCTGAGTCCAGTGGATTGAGCATACGTGTCTAAGATGGCTTTTAGATGAAGAAGATGGGCTTCATCAGCAGGCATGACAAGCAAGGTATCATCTACTTACTGAATAATAGGGCAATCTCCTCCAAAGCCACCCAACAGATGCCGAAGTATATTATTTGCAATTGCATTATTTACCACTGACTGCAACAAGCCAGCTGCAATGACAAACAAGAGTGGAGACAAAGGATCTCCTTGTCTAACACCACATTTACATTCAAAAGGTTTCCCAGGGACACCATTCTAGAGGATAGAAGAAGTTCCATATGAAAGTATCATTTAATCCACGTAATCCACTTATCTAAGAATCCTTTATGCTTTAGCATCTCCAATATCACTTGTTTGTTCAGTTTTTTCAAAGGCCCTCTCAAAGTCTAGCTTTATTATAACAATCTCTCTTTTACTATGATGGAAAATGCGCAGAAATTGAAAGGCCCAAGCTAGACAATCTTGTATGGTTCGACCTTTGAGAAACCCATATTGGTTTTCATGTACAATCTCCAAAATAGTCTATTGTACTCTATTAGCCAAGAGTTTTGTAAGCAGCTTTAGAGAAGAGTTTAGTAGAGAAATAGGCCTATAGTCATTTACACTGAGTGGTGAGTCATTCTTGAGTACTAGGGTGATATAGGACCCATTGATGCATTTTAAATCCACTGCTTCTTCATAAAAGGCCTCACACAGCCTATAGAAATCTTCACAAATAATGGGCCAACACTTTTTCATGAAAAGTCCATTGAAATCGTATGGTCCTGGGGCATGATCAAGAGCCATTTCTTTGATGACATTGTCAATTTCCTCTTTAGTAAAAGGAGAATCCATTACGAGGAGTTCCACTGGTTGTATAAGACTTGAAAGATCAAACAACATTTCCTGATATTCTAAAGTACCCAATCGATTTTTGAATGAGGCCCATAGAGCTCCTGCCTACATTAATGATCATCTAGCAAAAGTGAGGCTATCTGATTCCTTCTGAAAATATGAGTGGCCATTGCCTAGAAAAGCTTGGTATTTTCATCACCAAACTTTACCCATCTCACATTTTGTGACATCTCTGATGTCAAAAGAATTAAAAAGTGCAATTAAAATCAATACAACAGGGAATTGGGTTGAAATTCAAAAATTCGTCAAAAATTCAATTATAATTCAAAACAAGGGTTGTTTGGCACCCAACTAAAACTTAAACATCTCGGACAGCCTTCGCGACAACCTCGCCACGGCGTTCGCGCCGATCGGTGACCCTCGAGCGGGAATGTCCGTCACGATCGAGGTTAGCCGTAAAAATCCGTCCCGATCGAGCTATGTCCGTGACGATCGAGCCTAGTCAGTATGTCCGTGACGATCGAGCTATGACCGTGACGATCGAGCCTAGCCGGTAGTTTCCGTCACGATTCGAGGCTGCACGACAGGACCCTCGAGGCCCCGCCGTCCGTCGCGCTCGAGGCTCCGCAGCCAAGCTCGAGGGCTCACCCTCGAGCGACGTTCCGTCACCCTCGAGGCTCCGCAGCCAAGCTCGAGGACTCACCCTCGAGCGACGTTCCGTCACGCTCGAGGCTTCGCAGCCAAGCTCGAGGGGGGCACTCACCCTCGAGTGGCGTTTCCGACCATTCGAGGCTCGGCAAGCTCGAGCTTGCGGTTCAAGCTCGAAGCGCCGTAGCGCCTGGTCGAAGTGCCCGGTCCAAGCTCGGAAGTTGTGTCCCGCACCTCAAACTCCAACTTTTAATTTTACACGTTTCGAAGTTCAGCTCAAATTTTTGGAGAAAGTTCAAAAGGGCAAAGAGCTCCACGGGGCTGCCAGCTCGCCCCTGGCGCGCTCTGCTCCGGCCGGAGTCCGGCCGCCACGTGGCCGGCGTGTGGCGGAGACCGCGTCGGGTCGGCCGAGCTGTGGCGGCAGCTAGCTTTTGTCCTCACGCGTTTGTCCAAGCCTTCCGTACCGTCACTTCGCGGGCGACGGCGCACTGCTGCCTCGCGCCGCGGAGCGCCATCATGGCAAGCTCGCTCGGCACTGGTCGCAGCCGCGCAGCGCCGCCCGCAGTCGCGATGCTCGCTCGCTACGCGCCAAGGAGCACTGTGGAGGATCCCCAGCGATCACGCCACAATCTTCCTCGCCCAATCGTGTCGCGCGCGCTCTGTTCGAGCTCGCCGCGCCATCAATGGCGACCGCGACAGCCACCCACGCGCTCGCACGCTCCCGAGGCCGCACAGTGCCTCCCTTGCGTGCCCAAGCACTCCACCGCGCACTCCCACCCCTCCTCTCACTCGCTCACTTGGTCATTTCCACTTCCCCGCGCTCGCTCGTCTTCTTCCTCCTCGCGACGCGCAAGCCGAACCCAAGCTCTTCGCGAAATTCCTCGTCCACGCTCCACCATTCCCCAATCCATCCCGCACGGAGCTAGTCCACTCCACCAGCTCCAAAACCCCCAACTTTCCCCAAGCTATTGTCCCTTCTCCGGCGAGAATTTGCGATTTCCCAAATCGCGAATCCGGCCGTCGAAGCACCCGCACGTCGAGACCCTACTCCGAGCCGTCCCCGAGCTTCCTCGAGCACGCCATTAGCTTCCCCAAGCTCTGCTGGTGCTCAAGGACCTCTCCCCCCTCCGCGAACGACCCCGAGCTCGCCGGCGTAGAAGCCGCGGCGGCCGCGCCGCCACCACCTCGTCGCCGGCGAAACTCCGACCATCCCCGGCCTCCCAACCGTCCCCAAACGACTCGTGGTGAGCCCAGGAATCTTTTCCCCCTCTTCCCCGAGCCCAGTTCGCCGTGGTTTGCCCGGCGTAACTCCGGCGAGCTCCCGAGGGCCATTGTTCATCGTCTACCTCTTTCCAGGGTCTTTCGTGCAAAAGTGCAGGACCTGTTCGCGAAAGTTTGAAAGTTCTAGGGTTCTCGGTGAAAATAGATTCTTACCCTAGATTTGATTTTTCCCCGAATCTTGTAAAATCGATTAAAAATCGTAGAAAAATCGGAAAAATGTGCAAAAAATACTCTCTGGAATCGTTAGAGTCTAAACTACAATCTCTATTAGACATGTTATTGCTTTTAGTGAACTGTTATTGAATTAAAAATCAAACTAGGAAAACCTAAAGTTGTGCACCATTTCAAATCCATAGCTCCGCTGGGGTTGAGCTTTGGGTATGTTGTGCATATAGGCTTTGGACAGCTTGTGTCCAAAGGAGACTCAAAAATATGATGTGTAGCTCTAGTTATAGATTTAAATGTGTTTTCTGACTTTCTGCAGTAAAGAAATTGTTAAAAATAATTTGTGCAGCGAAAAATCATCATTTTGCTCCTGAGAACTTAAAACTTGTTAACACACATGTTAAAAATGAGAAACTTAATTTTTGCTCTGTTTAGAATGGCAAATAATTAAATATGTGTTTTTGGATAGAAAAATAATGAGGACTACCCAAGGGTTATTTTGAGCCACCACTTGGCCAGAGCCCTCCTCATGATATTGCTTAGCCTTGGTAGGAAGATCTCCTGAAATAGATGAAATTTCAATTTATTATGCCTTTAATTCACTTCCTGCAGCTAGCTGTTTATAGATTTTTAATAAATTATGTGTAACTCGAAATTAGCTAAATTTTGGAGTGAGCTTAGCTCTTATACTCCAGTAGCTGTCATAAAGTTTATGGCTAAAATTGATGAACAGAAATGAAGAAACAAAAATGGGAAAGAATCTAGGTGGAAATTGAAATGTATAAATGAATAAACCTTTTTGAGTAATTAATTGAAATAAAATGGTTAGAATCTGAAATTCAGAAACAGCCACCCTAACTTGTGAAGAAATAAATAAAATTCTTTTATATATGTACACAATCACCATCGAATTCAACTAAAACCTTTTTCACACCGACACCTTGCTTTGGTGGAGAAAATGCAAATATCTAAGTATGTCTAGGTGAATATGGCCTTCAAGGCCCTAGTCTTAGCATCAAAAGGGCAGCCGCCTTAAAACTTATGCATATCATGTAGAAGGCGTTCTTCCGGACGGCGACTACACCCTCGTCCCCGCAGAAGAGGAGCAAGTTCCGGAGCCCGACGCCGGTGCAGACGTGACCAACGCAGGAGCTAACTCTCAGCCCGAGCAGGAAGGCAAGCCCCGGAGCATGACCTAACTCTCACTAAATTATGCACTTGAATTCTCTATGTTTGTGCATTACGTTTCTAGGAGTTGATTGAATACCATAGCTGCAATATTTTCTAGTGCCTATGACTTGCAATACTAGTATGAAAGGATCGGTAGAGCATTGCTATAGGTTCGTTACAAGTCGAGTGATTTCCTGTCACTCGCGAGATATAGGAATTGCTTGTCTTTACTTATGTTGGAATCATAAGGATTGACGGGCGGGATGATAGATGTAGATCTCCCGTCCGTGTTTGATAATTGGTTAAGGTCGGAAGGTGTGGATACTAAGTCAAGTTTTTGAACGTACCACATGCATGCCGGTATATGGGAGCCGGTAAGCCCGGTACCAGATTGAAGCAGCTAGGGCCGATAGCCATCTCTCCTTGGAAAACTTTGTTTTCCCTTGCCGTACACTCGTGGATGTATGCGTGATGCTGTGAGTGAAGCAGTAAACCTTCATCCTAAGGAAGTGGACCCGGTTCCGAATTGTGGATCGATGGGAAAGGTTGGGAAATGCTTGTACCTTTTATCGCAAGCAGAGTATCCGTGTGTGTTGGGTTTCCCCTGGCCAGGTAGCACAAATTCGGTTCGAACTGTCCGCTTCTCGCGGTTAATGAGACTGCTTGACCGTCAGGCCACATCGAGTAATAAGTGGAATTTGAGATTATGAAATTGTTCTATGAATTAAATTGTATTGCTACACTTGTATGCTTAGAGAGGATGCTAATCTAGAATGGTTAAATTTATTAGAATATGGTGCTAAAACTTGAAAGCAAGGATCTACTTTTAGTTGCTTTTTGGCAAACAAACCCACCAGCCAAAAGCCTTTCATTGTCTAGATGTCGGTGATGTAGTTTTCACCCGACGGGTAAGCCTTGCTGAGTATTAGTATACTCAGCCTTGCTTGTGGCACTATTTTACAGGTATAATTCTGGATGTGGATGCTATGACTTGGCCTACCCAGGTTCCACCTGGCTGGCACATCGAATGGGTCCCGTCCTCCGGCGAGGATCGGGAGGAGTAGCTTCGTGGCAGGCTTCATCACGGAGTTACCTGTTTCGTCGTTAGATTATTTACTTCCGCTGCAATGAACTCTAATTTCAGTTATGTTGAACTTTAGATCCCGCTGCAAGACTTGTGTACTCTGATTTTAAAATTTGCACTCGGTTTGTAATAACTACTTCTCTATGTGTGTAAGTTAATTTGTGGAATGTTGTAATCTCTGGAACTCACCTTCGTGTGGGCCTGCTGCTGTTACGATCTAGTTAAGTACGTGGTTTAATCGGGTTTAATCCGACGGCGCTCCAGCTTATTCCGGATTAAGTGCCTGACTACGTGATTAGTGGTCTGAGGGTACTTAACTTGGAATAATTTCGGAGTGAACCGCCACAGCTGGCATCAGAGCCGAAACAGCAGCCCGGAGAGAGCAACAAACCTTTAATAAACGATTTTTGAATAAAACTTGCCAACTCGTGCTTCCGATGCGTTTTGCAAGGAAAGTTAAGTTAGGACCGTTAAGGATGTTACCTAGAGCGTGAAGCCTATGTGGGTTAAGGGATCACGTTATGGTAGGTGGCAGATAGTATATTATGCTAACTTCCAGCACATTTCATTCTGTCATTTACTTTCCGCAATGGTGGGCGCAAGGTACGGCGATTGCTGTAACGTACCACGGCACTATATGAAAATATAGTGGCGGCACATAGTCAATACGCTGTGATGGCGTATGAAAATAGAATAGGATGGTGGGCGCAAGGTACGGCGATTTGCTGTAGCGTACCACGGCATCATATGCAAATATGATGGCGGCACAAAGTCAATACGCTATGTCAATAGCGTATGAAACTGTCAATATGTTGCCTCGGTGACATATGAACATTGCCCGTTCAATGTTAAACGTTCGGGTGCCACCTCTATAGTGGGTGGTAATGTATGGAGACGCTTTCGTGAGTGCTGGCACGAAAGGTTGATTATATATGCTCTGGAATGGAATTTTCTGCAGGTACACTAACCGCGATTCCGTACGTTGAACGGATAGAGAATTCCGACTAGTTACTATAAGGAGAGACGAATATTGCCTAGCCACCGGCACTAACTTCGTAAGCCAAAAGTCTATTGGCGTGTGTGTTGTGAGATCGAATAGGCCGCTCATGCATTACATCTCACTGAAATAATATCGATTTGTAACACGTGAACCAAAACGAACCGTCGTCAAAGAAATTGAAATCACAACCCAAAACTCCTGCTGGGAACAATCTGTTTGCACCCTTATTTCGAAACTGAAAACGTTGTCAAATGAAAAGTGTTCAACATGAAAGTTGTCATAGGTGTTATCTAGTTTGTACTGTAGAAATTTCAACCAATTTGGTTCAGTAGAGATAAGAGTTATGCTTAAAATGGTAACCCCCTTGTCTGCTGGAATTTCTGGGAACAACAGATTAGAAATGGGACTTTGGCAAAGTTTCTGCTAGAGGCTTAAAAGCGAAAGTTGTCACAAATTTTGTCTAGTTTATGCTGTCCAAATTTCCACAAATTTGGTTCAGCCAATTAAAAGTTATGCTCAAAATACCACTTCCTGTCTGCTGGAATTTCAGCAGAGAGTTAATTAAAAGATTGGGATTTTTGCGCCACCTAGGTCACTCGTTCTGTTTTGGTTGAACTAAAAAGTTATTGGAAGTTATCTGAACTGTATTATGGTCAAGTTGGGTAATGGTTGGGTTTGTAGGTTTTGAGCTATGAAATTTTCCTACTCTGTCCATAATCTGATTACTCTCTTTAAATATATGTCGGTTCTCCCTTTAATTTGATGTCTATATTGCTGCCCGCCTCACTTGTAGCTAGCTCTGTGTGGCATGTCTAATTTTCAACACTTAAGTAAGCTGCAATTAAGTTAAGAAAGACAAGACTTTTGGACAAGTAGAACTCGATATATGAACCTAATACCGACTTCCTGTCTTGCTGAAAATTCTGGGGCAGCCAGTGCAAAAATGTATTTTTGCACCATGAACCTCAAATTTGACGAAATGATGAACAGTAACCTTATACACAACATGTCAAAAACGCTCTGGTGAATTTTGAAGAATTTTTGGTTTACTCAAGATGGAGTTATGAAGCCTTAAGGTTGCGGCCGGAAATATTGGATTCCTAATATCTAATGCATATCCTTCAACATGATTTTGTCAAAATTTTTACCACCTGAAGATGGTCTTCTAGGATGTAAGCTGGTTGCCAAAGTTAATTTGAAATTTATAATGGAGACACCCACAAAAGTTCAGCCCCAAGGGAATAAGGAAACTAGAGTTATAGGCAGAATTATAAAGTTCGGTGTGCTGAAAAATCCATCTAAACCGAGAAGCCTAGATTGAAAGTTTTGACCACACTTAATCACTAGGTCAGCGTCTGAGAGGCAAACCAATGCGTAGATTACCAAATTCCTACTAACTGGCCAAGGACGAGAAATTTTGGATGCTGGAGCTAGGAGCTATGAATTCTCTCCTACGGGAACACAATCTGTCCAGAGTAATTCTTCTATAATTTTAATCTCTAATATCCTCCACATCTACGCTACCATAAGACACCTGTCCCAAAGCAAGGCAATATGGACTACTTCAATCCATTCTCTTTGTCCTAACCCTTCTAGACACTTGATCCACGTATGAAATAGGAGAATGTAATGACTTTGGATCAGCACGTGCTTCTTCCTTGGGCGTAATCATTAAATTAATACGTTGATTAAGGGTGGATCAAGAACTTTGAACTTAGAAGGAGTATATGGATATGCAATGACTTGAACCAATCATGTAAATGTAGAGGTGTCAAGTATAACAATGTCCTATTACATGATGTGTAGGATCCGAACCCTCGACCTCCCTTAATGCTCGATTGAATACACCTCAATTCTCACACCTTGAGCGAATTGTTATCAACTAACTCTCACATGCCGCGTGATTTTGATCACCCGCCACTCTCGACTTTTGGTCCCCTATACTCAACTACCTTGATTTCTTGATCCTTGAATCCTTGTTTTATTCTTGCTCAAGGAAATAAAAATAAATGAGAACAAGACATAAGTTCGGTCAAGGTCACATCTGTATGCATAAAGGTTATCCGTACCTTCTTCATGCAATGGAATCATTCCGAGTAATTCATGTGCATGGGCATTGCCATACCATTACCATGTCAATTGCACCATGAAATCTTTTGGTACCTAACCACATGTGCATCTAACCATGAGTGCTTCTTCCTCTCTGGTGTCAATTGGATTGTCCCCTCTGAATTATTGTGGTATTGTATTCCCTAACCTAGTGGTGCCGTGATGGAACCTAGGACCTCGTGTGTGCGCTGCAGCCACACGCTTGAGTCACTTGGGGCACACTGGTATCTTGGTATGTGGGAATATGACCCGCAAAAGACCTTTATTGACAACCCAAATCGATACTTCCTTACTCTCCCTAATTGTTCCGCAATGATGAATTTTAATTATGTGTGTGAGGGTCTACTAACTTGCATCACGGCATGTACGTCATACTCTCATAAGCATACGCACATCGCTCATGTGCAGTGCATCATTATGTGCCTCATCATGAACATCCATGTATATACCATGGTAAAGTGCATAAGTTTGGCAATTTAGCAATTAAGATAAAATTTGAGCAAGAATTTTCAAAATTTCCCTACCACCACCACCTTCTCAGGTGTGTTCCCTCATTGCCATAAGTAGATCTTTTATTGCCCCATCCGTGTTGTTCCTCTTAGCTCATCTTAGAAATTGGGCGGCAACCCCGTGTAACGTCATGCCATGATCGTTTAGTATGATATGGGCTAGTTTTAAAAAAACTTTTGAGCACTCTTGTCATCTCATAACCTCGTTGTTCATTAACCTCTCCCAGATTATTCCTAGTTCTTGTTGATATAAAAGTGGGTAAATCATTGATTAATTAGACCTACAGTTGGTTAAGCGTCTTGCTACGACTAGCTATAGTCTCAAAAGATCACCTTTGCCTACTGTTTCTCCACCATCACCCGCAGGGTCTCAAGGCCAGTTTGACCCCCTCCGTATCCGTGCGTCGTGTGCTCTGCCCCGTTTACCAGTCCACTATCACCTTCGTTCGTTTTTCCCTACCCGGGCTGGTCAACTACACCCCAGTTGCCGTCGTACCATCGTCCCGTCACCCAGGGAATCTCATTGCCGGCCCTACTCCTGCTCTCCGACACACACTATCGCTGTTCCGCCCCGCTGTCGATAAATGCAGCCTCTCCTATGGCTGCCATCATCCATGGTGCTCCACTTGAGTCACACCACTCCATCGCTCTCGCCTCTCTTCGCGACTCCCACGGTACCCAAGCTGCCCATTCCCAACCGTGTCCTCCATTCTTGGACAAGCAAACTCTGCCTCACCTCTTCGTAAAGCCATGAGGGAAGTTCCCTCTCGGCAACCCACCTTGACGTTTAAACCAAGATCCACGGCACAACTTCATCGAAGGGAGAGTTCGCGCAGAGTCACCGGAGGATTCCGCAGAATTAAGTCGACGAACAAGGAAGGATTCGACTTTTGACACCATCCATGGCTTGCCTTCTTTCCCCGATTGGCCCTGGTGTTCACTGGACAATAGTGGTGTATTATTTTTGTTTGTATGCCAAATCTTGATGCTCTTACTTTTCCATATCTACATTCATCGCCCGCACCCACATGAACGACGTTGATGTTATATCGGAGGTCTGGAATCAGTTATCATCTCTGAGCAGCAAACCTGTAAGAACTTGGGTGCGTTGTATCTGCGTTTCTTTGGCCAACACACCTTCCTTCTAATGAAATGTCCACCTTTCCTCCCTGTGCGAATCTCGGGACGAGATTCCTTTTAAGGGGGGTAGGCTGTGACATCTCTGATGTCAAAGAATTAAAAAGTGCAATTAAAATCAATACAACAGGGAATTGGGTTGAAATTCAAAAATTCGTCAAAAATTCAATTATAATTCAAAAACAAGGGTTGTTTGGCACCCAACTAAAACTTAACATCTCGGACAGCCCTTCGCGACAACCTCGCCACGGCGTTCGCGCGATCGGTGACCCTCGAGCGGGAATGTCCGTCACGATCGAGGTTAGCCGTAAAATCCGTCCCGATCGAGCTATGTCCGTGACGATCGAGCCTAGTCAGTATGTCCGTGACGATCGAGCTATGACCGTGACGATCGAGCCTAGCCGGTAGTTTCCGTCACGATTCGAGGCTGCACGACAGGACCCTCGAGCCCCGCCGTCCGTCGCGCTCGAGGCTCCGCAGCCAAGCTCGAGGGCTCACCCTCGAGCGACGTTCCGTCACCCTCGAGGCTCCGCAGCCAAGCTCGAGGACTCACCCTCGAGCGACGTTCCGTCACGCTCGAGGCTTCGCAGCCAAGCTCGAGGGGGGCACTCACCCTCGAGTGGCGTTTCCGACCATTCGAGGCTCGGCAAGCTCGAGCTTGCGGTTCAAGCTCGAAGCGCCGTAGCGCCTGGTCGAAGTGCCCGGTCCAAGCTCGGAAGTTGTGTCCCGCACCTCAAACTCCAACTTTTAATTTTACACGTTTCGAAGTTCAGCTCAAATTTTTGGAGAAAGTTCAAAAGGGGCAAAGAGCTCCACGGGGCTGCCAGCTCGCCCCTGGCGCGCTCTGCTCCGGCCGGAGTCCGGCCGCCACGTGGCGGCGTGTGGCGGAGACCGCGTCGGGTCGGCCGAGCTGTGGCGGCAGCTAGCTTTTGTCCTCACGCGTTTGTCCAAGCCTTCCGTACCGTCACTTCGCGGGCGACGGCGCACTGCTGCCTCGCGCCGCGGGAGCGCCATCATGGCAAGCTCGCTCGGCACTGGTCGCAGCCGCGCAGCGCCGCCCGCAGTCGCGATGCTCGCTCGCTACGCGCCAAGGAGCACTGTGGAGGATCCCCAGCGATCACGCCACAATCTTCCTCGCCCAATCGTGTCGCGCGCGCTCTGTTCGAGCTCGCCGCGCCATCAATGGCGACCGCGACAGCCACCCACGCGCTCGCACGCTCCGAGGCCGCACAGTGCCTCCCTTGCGTGCCCAAGCACTCCACCGCGCACTCCCACCCCTCCTCTCACTCGCTCACTTGGTCATTTCCACTTCCCCGCGCTCGCTCGGTCTTCTTCCTCCTCGCGACGCGCAAGCCGAACCCAAGCTCTTCGCGAAATTCCTCGTCCACGCTCCACCATTCCCCAATCCATCCCGCACGGAGCTAGTCCACTCCACCAGCTCCAAAACCCCCAACTTTCCCCAAGCTATTGTCCCTTCTCCGGCGAGAATTTGCGATTTCCCCAAATCGCGAATTCCGGCCGTCGAAGCACCCGCACGTCGAGACCCTACTCCGAGCCGTCCCCGAGCTTCCTCGAGCACGCCATTAGCTTCCCCAAGCTCTGCTGGTGCTCAAGGACCTCTCCCCCCTCCGCGAACGACCCCGAGCTCGCCGGCGTAGAAGCCGCGGCGGCCGCGCCGCCACCACCTCGTCGCCGGCGAAACTCCGACCATCCCCGGCCTCCCAACCGTCCCCAAACGACTCGTGGTGAGCCCAGGAATCTTTTCCCCCTCTTCCCCGAGCCCAGTTCGCCGTGGTTTGCCCGGCGTAACTCCGGCGAGCTCCCGAGGGCCATTGTTCATCGTCTACCTCTTTCCAGGGTCTTTCGTGCAAAAGTGCAGGACCTGTTCGCGAAAGTTTGAAAGTTCTAGGGTTCTCGGTGAAAATAGATTCTTACCCTAGATTTGATTTTTTCCCGATCTTGTAAAATCGATTAAAAAATCGTAGAAAAAATCGGAAAAAAATGTGCAAAAATACTCTCTGGAATCGTTAGAGTCTAAACTACAATCTCTATTAGACATGTTATTGCTTTTAGTGAACTGTTATTGAATTAAAAATCAAACTAGGAAAACCTAAAGTTGTGCACCATTTCAAATCCATAGCTCCGCTGGGGTTGAGCTTTGGGTATGTTGTGCATATAGGCTTTGGACAGCTTGTGTCCAAAGGAGACTCAAAATATGATGTGTAGCTCTAGTTATAGATTTAAATGTGTTTTCTGACTTTCTGCAGTAAAGAAATTGTTAAAAATAAATTGTGCAGCGAAAAATCATCATTTTGCTCCTGAGAACTTAAAACTTGTTAACACACATGTTAAAAATGAAAAACTTAATTTTTGCTCTGTTTAGAATGGCAAATAATTAAATATGTGTTTTTGGATAGAAAAATAATGAGGACTACCCAAGGGTTATTTTGAGCCACCACTTGGCCAGAGCCCTCCTCATGATATTGCTTAGCTTTGGTAGGAAGATCTCCTGAAATAGATGAAATTTCAATTTATTATGCCTTTAATTCACTTCCTGCAGCTAGCTGTTTATAGATTTTTAATAAATTATGTGTAACTCGAAATTAGCTAAATTTTGGAGTGAGCTTAGCTCTTATACTCCAGTAGCTGTCATAAAGTTTATGGCTAAAATTGATGAACAGAAATGAAGAAACAAAAATGGGAAAGAATCTAGGTGGAAATTGAAATGTATAAATGAATAAACCTTTTTGAGTAATTAATTGAAATAAAATGGTTAGAATCTGAAATTCAGAAACAGCCACCCTAACTTGTGAAGAAATAAATAAAATTCTTTTATATATGTACACAATCACCATCGAATTCAACTAAACCTTTTTCACACCGACACCTTGCTTTGGTGGAGAAAATGCAAATATCTAAGTATGTCTAGGTGAATATGGCCTTCAAGGCCCTAGTCTTAGCATCAAAAGGGCAGCCGCCTTAAAACTTATGCATATCATGTAGAAGGCGTTCTTCCGGACGGCGACTACACCCTCGTCCCCGCAGAAGAGGAGCAAGTTCCGGAGCCCGACGCCGGTGCAGACGTGACCAACGCAGGAGCTAACTCTCAGCCCGAGCAGGAAGGCAAGCCCCGGAGCATGACCTAACTCTCACTAAATTATGCACTTGAATTCTCTATGTTTGTGCATTACGTTTCTAGGAGTTGATTGAATACCATAGCTGCAATATTTTCCTAGTGCCTATGACTTGCAATACTAGTATGAAAGGATCGGTAGAGCATTGCTATAGGTTCGTTACAAGTCGAGTGATTTCTGTCACTCGCGAGATATAGGAATTGCTTGTCTTTATTATGTTGGGAATCATAAGGATTGACGGGCGGGATGATAGATGTAGATCTCCGTCCGTGTTTGATAATTGTTAAGGTCGGAAGGTGTGGATACTAAGTCAAGTTTTTGAACGGTACCACATGCATGCCGGTATATGGGAGCGGGTAAGCCCGGTACCAGATTGAAGCAGCTAGGGCCGATTAGCCGCATCTTCCTTGGAAACTTGTTTTCCCTTGCCGTACACTCGTGGATGTATGCGTGATGCTGTGAGTGAAGCAGTAAACCTTCATCCTAAGGAAGTGGACCCGGTTCCGAATTGTGGGATCGATGGGAAGGTTGGGAAATGCTTGTACCTTTTATCGCAAGCAGAGTATCCCGTGTGTGTTGGGTTTCCCCTGGCCCGGTAGCACAAATTCGGTTCGAACTGTCCGCTTCTCGCGGTTAATGAGACTGCTGACCGTCAGTCACATCGAGTAATAAGTGGAAATTTGAGATTATGAAATCGGGAGGAGTGCTTCGTGGCAG
>JACEFO010002490.1:0-32317 GCA_015342445.1 Digitaria exilis
GCATCACCGAAACATGGTCGTATGCATGTGTGTCATGTCCTCATCATCCTTCCCTTCTTCAGAAAAAGCCGTCCTCGGCGTTGAATGTACTTTGAAACCGATCCTGGCATGTTTCTCATCACCTTGGTTATCAACCAAAGCATAACTTATTGACCTCGCCGAGAAGGCTCTTCTTTATGCAAGCAAACCAAAGAAACACAAGCAAGAAGGGAATAAAACACATAATCTGAAATTGCAGATGAAAATATTGAACGAATCTGAGTATGAGGGTCCCGAGCTCAGAACACCAAAGGACAAAATCCGCCACAGAGCGGAGAACAAGAACAGGGGCCCTTGGATCACACTAAACGGACTTAGTGTCCACTACTAGAGATTTGACATTACTACTAGACGCTCTTTTTTCATGCAAACAATGTCACCGTTGGTGTTTTTTGACGAGCTAGCAACAAAATTGTGTTTGTCGTCTAATCAGCAACAAGAAAAGTCCATAATGACAAAATTCTAGAAAACACGCTAAAAAGCTCTCTTTAATGTCCGCGTTTTAGACCGGTGATCCTGCTAGAGGGACTTTGGCACTCCTTAGCCTATACGAGAATAACTCCGCAAGCGCACAGACGACCGATGTAGCCTTTCACCAGGGGAGTGATACCTGGGATATCGAATCCAAAGAAACGGCAGACCGACTAGCCTAAATCTAGTTAACCGGACCCCACCAAGGGAAAAGAATGTGAGGGTAGAGGCCTAACTTTGAGATAGCCTACAATTACTCTAACTACAAACTTATCTACTAACTGATCTGCTTCGGCGGCTGAAGAGAAGGGTCCAGACGGTAGAAGGGGACCCAACGCAACCTGCACTACTGCTATGAAAACACCCCGAAACATTGTGGTCGCACAAAGGACGGACAAGGCTGTCACCACTTGCCGCCTACCACTCTCTTTCCGTGGGGTGGAACAACAACCCAAGGTAACTATCAAGTCTAGGTACCGCACCTACACTATCAAGATACTGACACTTCTAGCGCTAGGCAGGGAAAAACCAATGGACAGGCTTAATGTCCACGCAGACAAGGGATCCCGCAGATCAAATGCCAGATGGATAAAGTAAGTACTAAAGTAAAGTATGAACTAGCGAGAAACTGAAAGTAGACGAAGAACTTAAACTTACTCAAAAGCTTGTTCCCCAGGGGTGGCTACAGAAGTAGAGGAAGATGAGACCACTCCACGATTCTCTCCTCATCTCTGCTTCCGCTAGAGACCTCACCCCTCCACTCTTCCTATTCTACAAATATGTAGACTACAACTTCAAGAATTCTATCCTTCTCCTATGTGAATGGTGTCTTGAGAGTGAAAGGGGCAGCTCCTTTTATAGCTTGAGTAGGTCGGTTGATCAGCTTGTAGAGTGTAAGCTACCTTGCCTTGCAATCGCCATTCGAAGCTCAACCGAATTGGCGTCGGTGCCTGGCCGTCGGGCCGGCCTCTCTGGCACCGCCTGTCTTTCCGGTACGGTTCTGATCTTCTCCTGGTGTTGGTAGTTGTGACGGTTACGACCAATAGACAGTTAGGCCATGCAAGGTGGCCTTTCTATCCATGTGCTATGCCTTCGGTTCTTTGTGATCAATTTACCGACCTTGGATGATACGTTCTCAGGAGCTTTGCATGTGTGTTAGTTTCCCCTGGATGGCATTTGGTACAAGATCCTGGCCGGCCCGGCCAAGAATTGGCCCGTTCGGTCAGGTTTTGTGGCCATTTTGCCCCTGCTTGTTCTGTCACTGCTCTGAAAACAAATAAAATCGGATTTAGATATCTTGTGGAATCATATAGTTTAAGCAATTTATAATATGTGTGACATGCAAATTATATGAAATCTGGTGAAATGTTGGCGGTAAAACTCATCATATTGACCGCCAACACGCCCCCACACCTGAACTTTGCTAGTCCCGCTACAACATAGACATTTATATCCTGAGGAGTTAGCAAACTAGGCCCATGAAATCATATCAATGCATAAGAGTTATTTCTAAGCTTTTCTCTCATACCTTGGATTCACGGTGGCTAACATCTCCTGTCCGCCCATTGGCTTCCAGAACGACTTCACAAGGTAAGATCCTTCTCCTCATTGCTGCTTTGGAGGTTTTATAATATTTTGAAAAATGAAAATCATGGCATTCCTCAAATTGTCTCAAGACTCTCGATCACTCCATGTGTACTCTCTCACTAAGGTTCAGGGTGAACCTTGCACCTATCTCTAAGGCTGAAGGTGGAGCTTGAGGTATGGATATTCAGGGATCGACATCTCAATCTATATTGTAAGACCAAAAACTTGCCTCTAGGGAATATATTCCTTTTCACACAATGACCAAAGTGCAAGTGTAAGATGGCGACATCTCTGAGGTATTCTTTTTTCTTTCCTTCATCTTTCCCTTCCTCTTTTTTTTTGAAAGTAGACGAAGAGCTTGAGCATGATACTCAATGTCTTTCATCCTCTTTTCTTTAAGGGGATGAAGATGTATTGCATTTGTACCTCAGGGACTTTATGTTGTGAATGTGTACGTGAATGGCCAAAGTGCTAGAAGAACAGATATCCACACTAAAGGCAAAAGCGTTTGGGCAAACTCAAGATGTTGATGAAGATCATGTAATTCAGACTTTTCCATATTATGTATATGTTTTGGCTTTGGTAGGACTAGATAATTATTGAGACAAGAGGAAGCCATGTTGTTTTAAGTTTTGAAAACAAACTTCTCTCCAAGCATTGAATTCAGATAAGATCAAACACAAGCATTGTCATATCATGGGAGCCAATAGGTAGATTGAAAATGATCCTAAAATAATAGTTCCAAAGGCACAAGATACTTGCATAAGAAATTACACTTAGCCAGAGAAAAAGATCATGGTTGAAATCATCTAATCTCCTATTTCATTTTATTTAAATTATTATCTGTGCATAACCGATGAAATAGGGTGGAGATGTGCAAACCTGAGCGTGGCAGCCGGGCCACGGATTTTTATAATGTTGTGTGGCCGGCCGGCCAGGATCTAGCCGCTCGGCCAAGAATTTTCTCCGTTCTATTCTTTTCAAATTTTGGAGCGTGTAGCCTTGAACGGGGTGACGTGGCAAAGTCGCGACGGTGGAAATCTACGTGAAGTACGGCCGGCCGGCCATGGCCTGGCCGATCGGCTGGACACGGGCGTGTCTGGTGACACGTTTTGCTCTGTGTATCATGTACGTCCTGTACGCCGCGTTTCTCTGCACACTTCGTAAACATGAGAACAGGGGGTGTGGTTGGCACACAAGTGTGTACCAACCACTCATGGGACAAGCAATTAAACAAATCAAATTTTATTCAACTTCTTAGGGAGGTGCTGCATACATGTTTGAAAAGGGAAATTGGAAAGGGAAATAAACTAAAGCACCTATAACCTAAGAATCTAGCCTAGCCCGACCCTTAATCCCTCGGATCCAGAATCTGGATGGCTTCTGCGTGCCCTGTCGCCTTTGCGAGGCGCTTGAGCTTGGCACTAAGTGCCCTACGCAGTGTGTCCATCTTGTCATCCGTCTCCATCCTGGCGATCTCGGACTTGGCGATGCGCTCGTTCATGTTGTTCACTTCAAGCTTCAGCGTAGCCACCTGCTTCCGGAGTGCCCAGACCTCCTTCTCCTCGTTGTCGTCATCGTCCGACCACTCCATGATCCGTGGAGGTCCACGGATCGGTGGTGGCGAGCGGTGACGCCTCAACCTCTCCGGCGTGGAGTCCACCGACTCCGGTGGAACAGCGTTGAGTGGCGGTATGAGGACCTTCCCGATGCCAGGTCCAGTCACTTGGTATCGCGGTGGACTGCCGGGTGTGTACTCCGGCGACTTGGCACGAGGGACGGAAGAGATCGCCTGCTTCCCGGTGGGGGAGAAGACAATCTTCTTTGTGATGGCCTTTCGAGGAGAAAGGATCCCCTTGGTTGGCCTTCTGGTCCGCTGAATCTCAGGGCTAATGATGCCCTTCCCTGCGGGGGACTTCGCACGAGCTCCAGGCAAACGGCCTCGGGGTGAGGCCGATCGTCCTGCTTCCAGCCGGCCGGCCAGGGGTTGGCGCCCCCTGGCCTCCTGTCACGCGGCGACAGCCTCCACGAATGCCACCTTTTCGATGATCTGCAGACTGCCCGACGAAGACGGCTCCATGATAGGAGAGGTGGGTGAGTACGGCGATCCTCGATATTGGATGCTGATTTTGGGCTGGAGGTGTCCTTGAAGTCACCCATGGTGGTAGGATCTCAGAGGTTCTGGGTTTTGGGAGAGAGGAGGCAGCGAAAAGGTTCTGAGGAAGACGATGTTGTTGCCTTTCGATTTTATAACGATGTTTTCACCAGAGGCTCCTCGGAATCTCAGAAGGGATAAGATATGAGAAGGTTTGAAACTTGAATTGGAGCGTGGGGGAACGGCCCCTAGCCGATCGGCCAGGGCCTGGCCGTTCGGCCAAGGGTGGCCGTGGCTCGGCTCCTCCTTCTGGAAGGTTCTCTCCTCTCTTCATTCAGATGGAATTTTGTGTCAGTTGGCTAAAAAAATAGAGAAGAAAATAGAGAAAAAGATAGCTAATGGAATCCTATACTAGGGTAAGCCCCGTTTTAAGTCCGGCGAAGACTATGGATATATTTATTCCTCTATCTCGGATAGCTCGAAGACATCCATCTCTTCGAGGTCCGGCATTTTGGGCTCAAGGAATACTTTGAGTCTTTGGCCATTAGCCTTGAATGCATTCCCATAATCGTCCTGGAGAGTTACAGCTCCATGATCGGCAGCATTTATAACCGTGAAAGGCCTTTCCCACTTACTCCTAAGCTTACCATGACCAAAAAGACGAATGCGAGAGTTAAAGAGTAGTACCTTATCTCCTGCTTTGAACTCCTTGATCTTGATGCGCTTGTCGTGCCATCGCTTTGTACGTTCTTTGTACAATTTTGAGTTGTGGTAGGCTTTCTCTCTCCATTCATCCAATTCAGCTAGCTGTATTTGTCGCTTAACTCCAGCTGATTGGAGGTCCATGTTCCACTTCTTGATTGCCCAGTGAGACTTGAATTCCATTTCTACCGGTAGGTGGCAGGTTTTGCCATAGACTAGTTGATATGGAGTCATACCTATAGGGGTCTTTTATGCTGTTCGATAGGCCTAGAGTGCTTCAGGAAGCTTGCTTTTCCATCCCCTCCCCATGGCATCGACTGTCTTTTGTAGGATGTTCTTGATCTGCTTATTAGACGTCTCTGCTTGCCCACTTGTTTGAGGATGGTATGGCGTGGCAACCCGATGATTTATTCCTAACTCGCTGAGATATTTCCTGAATGTTTTGTCGATGAAGTGTGAGCCTCCATCGCTGATCACGACTCTCGGAACTCCAAAGCGAGGAAATATGATTTCCTGGAACATTTTCTTTGAACACCTTGCGTCGGCCGCAACACAGGGTAATGCTTCAACCCATTTGGACACATAGTCCATAGCTACCAAGATATACTCGCATTGCTCTGACATGGGGAAGGGACCCATGAAGTCAACTCCCCACACATCGAATATCTCAACTTGGAGATTATTTTGAAGTGGCATTGCATCACGGGTGTTGATGTTCCCGTGCTTCTGACATCTTGGACAGCGCCGCACAAATTCTTTTGTATCTCCATACATGTTTGGCCAAAAGAATCCACTTTGCCAAACCTTAGCATGGGTGCGAAAGGCTCCATAATGCCCTCCATAGGGTGAGGAGTGGCAACGCTCAAGAATTTTGCGGGTCTCACATACTGGGATGCAGCGGCGGAGTAAACCATCCGCACAAACCTTGAATAGGTAGGGGTCGTCCCACAGATGAAATCTGCTGAGGTGGATTAATTTCTTCTTATCCTCTCCTGGCGGGACATAACCAGTAACCATGAAATTCACCAGGTTGGAATACCATGGATGAGTGGTTGTGACCTTGAGGAGGGTATCATCTCTAAGGTAATCGTTGATTGGCAGGTCCGATCCTTTAACTTGTAATCTCGAGAGATGATCTGCCACACAATTATCTGCGCCCTTCTTATCCCTGATTTCTAAGTCAAACTCTTGAAGGAGCAGTATCCAACGGATAAGACGTGGCTTTGCATCTTTCTTGGTCAAGAGATACTTTAGTGCAGCATGATCCGTGTATACTATCACCTTAGCTCCAACCAAGTAAGATCTGAACTTGTCCATGGCAAAAACGACTGCCAGAAGTTCCTTTTCTGTTGTGGCGTAGTTCAGCTGGGCCCTAGTCAGTGTCTTGCTTGCATAAGATATTGCATAACGGTGCCTATCCTTGCACTGACCGAGCACTGCGCCCACAGCATAGTCACTTGCATCGCACATTATTTCAAAGGGCAAGCTCCAATTTGGAGGCTGAATGATGGGTGCTGAAACGAGTGCCTTCTTGAGGGTGTAGAAAGCTACGAGGCAATCTTCGTCGAAGACGAATGATTTCTCCTTGGCAAGCAAATTCGTCAAGGGTCTTGCTATCTGAGAGAAATCCTTGATAAATCTCCGATAGAATCCGGCGTGGCCGAGAAAACTCCTTACTCCCTTGACATTGGTCGGAGGGGGTAGCTTTTCAATTACCTCGATCTTTGCTCGATCTACTTCTATCCCTCTTTCTGATACTCTATGCCCGAGGACAATTCCTTCTCTAACCATGAAGTGACACTTCTCCCAGTTATGGACCAGATGTGTCTCCTCACATCTCTCAAGAACTTTGTCTAAGTTCTCGAGGCATTCTGCAAAACTCTTGCCATAAACTGAGAAGTCATCCATGAAAACTTCCATGACTTGCTCGATAAGGTCAGAGAATATTGCCATCATACATCTTTGAAATGAGGCAGGTGCGTTGCAAAGACCAAATGACATCCGGCGATATGCGAATGTTCCATAGGGGCAGGTGAAAGTGGTCTTACTCTGGTCATCCGAATGAATAGGAATCTAATGATAACCTGAGTAGCCATCGAGGAAACAGAAGAACGAGTGCTTGGCCAGGCGTTCAAGCATTTCGTCGATGAAGGGCAGGGGGAAGTGATCCTTCCTGGTAGCCTTGTTGAGCATCCAGTAGTCAATGCACATCCTCCATCCGGTGACTGTCCGCTGGGGTATAAGCTCATTTCTCTCGTTGCGAACGACTGTCATACCTCCCTTCTTTCGGGACCACTTGAACAGGACTGACCCATTCACTATCTTGCACGGGGTATATGATACTGGCGTGCAAGAGCTTCAGTACCTCTTTCTTAACCATTTCCCGCATCGCATCATTCAACCATCGTTGATGCTCTCTGGACGGCCTATGGTCTGGTTCCATAGGGATGCGATGGGTACAAAGGTTGGGGCTGATCCCCTTCAAATCCTGTAGAGAATACCCAAAGATGGATCGGTGTTTCTCTAGGATTGTCACGAGTCGCCTTGCTTCACTCTCTGATAGCTCATCGCTAATGATAACAGGCGTGGCTCGGTTGTTGTGGAGGAAGGCATACTTCAATCCAGATGGCAGCGGCTTCAATTCAGGGAGGGGAGGTTGCGGTTTCTCCATCTCACTGAGCTTGAGGTAGCCGCCCAGTTCTGCTTCCTGGATGAAGTGTTGGGCATCCTCTTCAATACTGGGCTGAACGAGTTCTTCCAGTACCTTGCCCGTAGCCTTGTCCAGAGGGTCTTGCTTCGGTGCTTCTTCTGCCATAGTGTTCACTGAACGAACTAGGCTGACCGAGTATATTTCTTTGCCAACCTAGAATTGAAGAGAAGTTCGGTCCATGTTGGGGTTGACAAGTGGCTCTATTGGCTGTCCAATCAGGAAGAATGTATCGCCTTCAGGGATATCGAAGATATGGGAATCCAGGAGTACCTTGTTCTGTGTCATTTTTACTGACACGACTCGCAATATTCCCTTGCTCTCCAGCATCTGGCCATCGATCCACTTCAAGCGCTTACTGGAAAAGGACATGGGTTCGTCTGGTGCAATAGCAGATGCTAACGCATAGGACATGATGTTAACCCCGACCTTCGGGTCGTAGATGACTTCCTGTGACTCAGCGTCCCCAATAGTGCAGAGGAGTATTCCGAACTCTGGGTAGATCTCGATGGGTCTACTGCAAAGCTCTACTTCCTCTGTCCATTCCTTGCTCATAATGGCAGTTAAACCCTCAATCTGCCGGGTGGCTTCAGGAATGAACGCCTCAAATCGGGAGCACTTGCATTGCAATTCCTTCGGCATGACGGATGTGTTGCCGAGTGACATGTACTCCTCTTCGGTGAAGAGGGGGTACGAACTGTGGCAATGCGTTGATAAGTGGTTCTGGATCTAGGGTCTTGAGTGGTGGTTCGGGAATCTCCTCGATGAACGGTGGAGGTGGACAAGATGAGGCTGACAGGGTGTGAATCTGTTGCTTCTCTGTTGACTCTGGTGGATCATCAAACACTCGGTATACTCAGTGCTGGTGAGGACCTTGTTCAGAAGATCTTGAACTTCGTCCACGGTCTTGTACAAGACCGATCCTGCGGAGGCCACATCAATGAAATGTGCGCTATCCGCATTCAATCCGCCAACGAAATGTTGCATTAGCATCTCCTCTGGAATGCCGTGAGGTGGTCCAGAATTGACCAAACACATGAATCTTGCCCAGGCTGCTCCAATTGACTCATTCTCTTGCTGAAAAGTCAATAACTGGATACGCAATGTACGGACCTTGGACACGGGGTAGAAGAACAAACAGAACTCATCCTTCAGTTGTAACCAATCTCCTCCAACTCTGCTTGCAACACGGTCGTACCAGAATTTAGCCTTCCCCGTCAGAGAGAACGGAAAGAGCTTCCACCGGAGGGTGTTCTGATTCATCCCGGCAATAATGAGGAGAGAACAATTCTCCTCGAATTCCTGCAAGTGAGTATAGGGATTCTCGTCCTTTCTACCAGAAAAGGACTGTGCACGAACCATAGCTACGAGACTGGGACGGATCTCGTAACCATCAGTGTAAATAGGGTGGCATGATGGTGGTGGTTCCAAATACTCACGAGATGGGACCACCGGATAACTAGGGGTGCCTACTGAAGAACTAGAAGAGCACTCCATATGGTTAAGGTGAAAAAGCGTACAGCTAACAAAAATCTAAACTAGTGTTGCTACCGTTCCCCGGCAACGGCGCCAGAAAAGCTTGTTGGCACTCCTTAGCCTATACGAGAATAACTCCGCAAGCGCACAGAGACCGATACAGCCTTTCACCAGGGGAGTGATACCTGGGATATCGAATCCAAAGAACGGCAGACACAACTAGCCTAAATCTAGTTAACCGGACCCCACCAAGGATAAGAATGGTGAGGGTAGAGGGCCTAACTTTCAGATAGCCTACAATTACTCTAGTACAAACTTATCTACTAACCTGATCTGCTTCGGCGGCTGGAAGAGGAAGGGTCCAGACGGGGTAGAAGGGGGACCCAACGGCAAACCTGCTACTACTGCTATGAAAACACCCGAACGTTGTGGTCGCACAAAGGACGGACAAGGCTGTCACCACTTGCCGCCTACCACTCTCTTTCCGTGGGGTGGAACACAACCCAAGGTAACTATCAAGTCTAGGTACCGCACCTACACTATCAAGATACTGACTACTGCCTAGCGCTAAGGCAGAGAAAACCCAAATTTACAGGCTAATGTCCACACAGACAAGGGATCCCGCAGATCAAATGCTAGTGGATAAAGTAAGTACTAAAACTAAAGTATGAACTAGCGAGAAACTAAAAGTAGACGAAGAACTTAACTTACTCAAAAGCTTGTTCCCCAGGGGTGGCTACAGAAGTAGAGGAAGATCGAGACACTCCTCGATTCCTCTCCTCAGCTCTGCTTCCACTAGAGACCTCAACCATCACTCTCCCTATTCTACAAATATGTAGACTACAACTTCAAGAATCTATCCTTCTCCTATGGAATGGTGTCTTGAGAGTGAAGGGGACAACTCCTTTTATAGCTTGAGTAGGTCGGTTGATCAGCTTAGAGTGTAAGCTACCTTGCCATGCAACCGCCATCCGAAGCTCAACCGAATTGGCGTCGGTGCCTGGCCATTCGGTCGCCCTCTGGCCGATCCGCCAGGGATAGGTGCCATCTGGCACCGCCTTCCTCAGGTACAGTTCTGATCTTCTCCTGGTGTCGGTAGTTGTGACGGTTACCGACCATAGACAGTTAGGCCATGCAAGGTGGGCCTTTCTATCCATGTGCTATGCCTTTCGGTCCTTTGGATCAAACCGACCTTGGATGAACGTCTCAGGAGCTTTGCATGTGTCTTAGTTTTCCCCTGGATTGATGACATGGCATTTGGCCAAAGATCCTGGCCGGCCGGCCAAGAATTGGCCGTTCAGTCAGGTTTTGTGGCCACTTTGCCCCTCTTTTCTGTCACGTGCTCCTGAAACCAAATAAACACCAAAACTTGTGGAATTCATTAGTTTAAGCAATTTATAATATATGTGACATGCAAATTATATGAAATCTGGTGAAATGTTGGCGGTAAAACTCATCAATATTGACCGCCAACAATAGCCCAAGCAGTGTAGATATAAATGAGAGTAGGGAAGTCGCCTAGGCTCAATAACAAGGTGGCTACAGGACGCACGATGTAGACAGGTTCGGGCGTCAAGGTGAGTAAAACCCTACGTCCTGTATGAGGTTTTTGTGTATTATGTGGAGATATGAGATGAGATGGAGGGGATCCCTACCACCCCTTATATACGCTGAGGGGGTAGGGTTACAAACCGAGGGAAGGAAAGATAAGGATTGCTTTACAAGTATAATCCTAACTTCCCTAGATCTTCGGGATACTGTTGATCTTATCGCCAGATCTTGTGGATCTCTGTCTTGGGCACTAAGTCATCCCACCGACCAGGGGGATTACCCTAGTCGGTGTTCTTCTGCCGACCCCAACCAGGTAGGCCTTCTTAAGGTAGGCCTACCTGCCCGGGAATACTGGACGGGGTTCTTATACCTGTCAGGTAGTACACCCAACATTTATTAACAACTGAGTCATATTTATTATTTGTAAGTCACATAGATTTTGCTTGTCTGTAAGTCGATGTACTTAGCCATTCGATCATCAACAAACGTGCCGATTGTTTTCTTGTATCTCACTTCCGCAAATGTATCGTTGCTGCTATTGCCACCTCTGTATTAGGGTTTCGTGTTGCTAGGGGTTCCATGTCCACCAGAGTTAGAAAAAGATGGGTTTGGGGGGTGGTCCGGTGGTGGCATGAAAGTTGGTTGGGTTAGAGTGGCGGCGGTAAAGGTGGCCGCCGGAGCCATGGGTAGCAGCAACTTTGGCGTGGAGATTTATCGGGTCAGGGTGGCAACGACAGAGGAGGCCGGTAGGACGTTGGAGCCCAGGCACTGGTGGGCAGCGTGGGTAGGGAAGGTGGGAGGATAAGGATGAATTATGCCAAAGATAATATTTTTTGAAAGAACAACAGGGGAGGCCCGTATTGGAATTTTTGTATTAATATATAAAGGGATATGTACATGGTACAAAGCATTAGATCTAAAAGGAAAAGGGAAAATATCAATGGAAACTACTCAACCAAATATCTAACTCCAATTTCAAGGGGGTTTAGCTCTATGAATAATGAGCCTAAATTCCTCCTTGAAGATAGACCCTCCTAAAGGATAGAGGTACCCCATCAAAGATCACTTCATTTCTATCAGTCCAAATTGCCTAGAATGCAATAATGACAATTTCTCTGAAAAATTTTGACTGAAAATCCCATCTCGATTGAATGATCATCTCCATGGACTCCAACGAAGTATCCCATTGTATATTAAGAATCACCAGCATGATTGAGAAAAAAGGACACAAAAAGAAAAGGTGCAGAGATGTTCCTTCAACGCCAGAAGTACAAAGAGGACAAGCACAACTATCCAAAATCATCCTCTTTCTTCTTAACACATTTCTTGTATTAAGTCAATCTTTGAGAAGTAACCAAAAGGTGAATTTATTGCGGCCCCTTGCACACGATTTCCACATCCACTTGTACATCGGGCTGACAGGGCAGTGCCTCACAATTGCACATATGCTTTCTTTGAAGTGTACTCATTATCATCCTAGATATAAGACCATTGATCCATACTATTTTCATCAACCTCAAGGTCTTGGATCAGATCAATTAAAGCATCCAGCTGATCAGAAGCCATAATGGGCAAAGAAGTGAAGAAATTTGCATATGCATCCTGGGTCAGGAATTTCCTAACAAAGATTTTCTTATTTTGGACAAAAGAGAAGAGCTGAGGAAAACAACATTGTAGAATGCCAAGATCCCAAAGGTCAGTCCAAAAACAAATAGAGTTTCCCATATTCACTTTACATTATGCAATCTTGAAGTAGCTGTCAACCTGGGACATCACATATCTCGACCAAAAAGAGCCAACTGGCGTTTCATGTGTGGAACAATATCAGTAGAATATAAGCATTGCCAAGTAAGATTCACTCAAGGAATATTATAGAATTTGTGCAAATGTTTCATAAGAAGGGCAGTGTTTTGTGTTCTTAGATCAATGATACCCAATCCCCCTTGCTCTTTAGATTTGCATGCTACTTCCCATGAAACCAGACATCCACCCTTCCTTGTGAGGTCCCCTTTGTCCCATAGCCAATGCTTTCCGTATCGATCAAGTTGATTCAATATAGTTATAGGGACTCGCAGGGTGCATAGATAAAATGTGGGGAGAGAAAGAAAGGACTGAATTAACAAAAATGAGTTGGCCATTATAAGAGACAAGCTTATTTAGTCCCATCATTCTTCTCTCTATTTTGTTTAGGAAAGGCATGTATTCTTCCACCGTGGGCCCAGTAGTTCCAAGGGGCAAACCTAAGTAAGTGAAGGGCATAGAACCAACTAGACAACCAATGGCAGTAGCCAGGGAAGCAGCCTTAGAAGGCTCCACATTGATTGGCACCAAAGAAGACTTTTGAAAATTTACTCTGAGTCCAGTGGATTGAGCATACGTGTCTAAGATGGCTTTTAGATGAAGAAGATGGGCTTCATCAGCAGGCATGACAAGCAAGGTATCATCTACTTACTGAATAATAGGGCAATCTCCTCCAAAGCCACCCAACAGATGCCGAAGTATATTATTTGCAATTGCATTATTTACCACTGACTGCAACAAGCCAGCTGCAATGACAAACAAGAGTGGAGACAAAGGATCTCCTTGTCTAACACCACATTTACATTCAAAAGGTTTCCCAGGGACACCATTCTAGAGGATAGAAGAAGTTCCATATGAAAGTATCATTTTAATCCACGTAATCCACTTATCTAAGAATCCTTTATGCTTTAGCATCTCCAATATCACTTGTTTGTTCAGTTTTTTCAAAGGCCCTCTCAAAGTCTAGCTTTATTATAACAATCTCTCTTTTACTATGATGGAAAATGCGCAGAAATTGAAAGGCCCAAGCTAGACAATCTTGTATGGTTCGACCTTTGAGAAACCCATATTGGTTTTCATGTACAATCTCCAAAATAGTCTATTGTACTCTATTAGCCAAGAGTTTTGTAAGCAGCTTTAGAGAAGAGTTTAGTAGAGAAATAGGCCTATAGTCATTTACACTGAGTGGTGAGTCATTCTTGAGTACTAGGGTGATATAGGACCCATTGATGCATTTTTAAATCCACTGCTTCTTCATAAAAGGCCTCACACAGCCTATAGAAATCTTCACAAATAATGGGCCAACACTTTTTCATGAAAAGTCCATTGAAATCGTATGGTCCTGGGGCATGATCAAGAGCCATTTCTTTGATGACATTGTCAATTTCCTCTTTAGTAAAAGGAGAATCCATTACGAGGAGTTCCACTGGTTGTATAAGACTTGAAAGATCAAACAACATTTCCTGATATTCTAAAGTACCCAATCGATTTTTGAATGAGGCCCATAGAGCTCCTGCCTACATTAATGATCATCTAGCAAAAGTGAGGCTATCTGATTCCTTCTGAAAATATGAGTGGCCATTGCCTAGAAAAGCTTGGTATTTTCATCACCAAACTTTACCCATCTCACATTTTGTGACATCTCTGATGTCAAAAGAATTAAAAAGTGCAATTAAAATCAATACAACAGGGAATTGGGTTGAAATTCAAAAATTCGTCAAAAATTCAATTATAATTCAAAAACAAGGGTTGTTTGGCACCCAACTAAAACTTAAACATCTCGGACAGCCCTTCGCGACAACCTCGCCACGGCGTTCGCGCCGATCGGTGACCCTCGAGCGGGAATGTCCGTCACGATCGAGGTTAGCCGTAAAAATCCGTCCCGATCGAGCTATGTCCGTGACGATCGAGCCTAGTCAGTATGTCCGTGACGATCGAGCTATGACCGTGACGATCGAGCCTAGCCGGTAGTTTCCGTCACGATTCGAGGCTGCACGACAGGACCCTCGAGGCCCCGCCGTCCGTCGCGCTCGAGGCTCCGCAGCCAAGCTCGAGGGCTCACCCTCGAGCGACGTTCCGTCACCCTCGAGGCTCCGCAGCCAAGCTCGAGGACTCACCCTCGAGCGACGTTCCGTCACGCTCGAGGCTTCGCAGCCAAGCTCGAGGGGGGCACTCACCCTCGAGTGGCGTTTCCGACCATTCGAGGCTCGGCAAGCTCGAGCTTGCGGTTCAAGCTCGAAGCGCCGTAGCGCCTGGTCGAAGTGCCCGGTCCAAGCTCGGAAGTTGTGTCCCGCACCTCAAACTCCAACTTTTAATTTTACACGTTTCGAAGTTCAGCTCAAATTTTTGGAGAAAGTTCAAAAGGGGCAAAGAGCTCCACGGGGCTGCCAGCTCGCCCCTGGCGCGCTCTGCTCCGGCCGGAGTCCGGCCGCCACGTGGCCGGCGTGTGGCGGAGACCGCGTCGGGTCGGCCGAGCTGTGGCGGCAGCTAGCTTTTGTCCTCACGCGTTTGTCCAAGCCTTCCGTACCGTCACTTCGCGGGCGACGGCGCACTGCTGCCTCGCGCCGCGGAGCGCCATCATGGCAAGCTCGCTCGGCACTGGTCGCAGCCGCGCAGCGCCGCCCGCAGTCGCGATGCTCGCTCGCTACGCGCCAAGGAGCACTGTGGAGGATCCCCAGCGATCACGCCACAATCTTCCTCGCCCAATCGTGTCGCGCGCGCTCTGTTCGAGCTCGCCGCGCCATCAATGGCGACCGCGACAGCCACCCACGCGCTCGCACGCTCCCGAGGCCGCACAGTGCCTCCCTTGCGTGCCCAAGCACTCCACCGCGCACTCCCACCCCTCCTCTCACTCGCTCACTTGGTCATTTCCACTTCCCCGCGCTCGCTCGGTCTTCTTCCTCCTCGCGACGCGCAAGCCGAACCCAAGCTCTTCGCGAAATTCCTCGTCCACGCTCCACCATTCCCCAATCCATCCCGCACGGAGCTAGTCCACTCCACCAGCTCCAAAAACCCCCAACTTCCCCAAGCTATTGTCCCTTCTCCGGCGAGAATTTGCGATTTCCCCAAATCGCGAATTCCGGCCGTCGAAGCACCCGCACGTCGAGACCCTACTCCGAGCCGTCCCCGAGCTTCCTCGAGCACGCCATTAGCTTCCCCAAGCTCTGCTGGTGCTCAAGGACCTCTCCCCCCTCCGCGAACGACCCCGAGCTCGCCGGCGTAGAAGCCGCGGCGGCCGCGCCGCCACCACCTCGTCGCCGGCGAAACTCCGACCATCCCCGGCCTCCCAACCGTCCCCAACGACCTCGTGGTGAGCCCAGGAATCTTTTCCCCCTTCCCCGAGCCCAGTTCGCCGTGGTTTGCCGGCGTAACTCCGGCGAGCTCCCGAGGGCCATTGTTCATCGTCTACCTCTTTCCAGGGTCTTTCGTGCAAAGTGCAGGACCTGTTCGCGAAAGTTTGAAAGTTCTAGGGTTCTCGGTGAAAATAGATTCTTACCCTAGATTTGATTTTTCCCGAATCTTGTAAAATCGATTAAAAATCGTAGAAAAATCGGAAAAATGTGCAAAAAATACTCTCTGGAATCGTTAGAGTCTAAACTACAATCTCTATTAGACATGTTATTGCTTTTAGTGAACTGTTATTGAATTAAAAATCAAACTAGGAAAACCTAAAGTTGTGCACCATTTCAAATCCATAGCTCCGCTGGGGTTGAGCTTTGGGTATGTTGTGCATATAGGCTTTGGACAGCTTGTGTCCAAAGGAGACTCAAAATATGATGTGTAGCTCTAGTTATAGATTAAATGTGTTTTCTGACTTCTGCAGTAAAGAAATTGTTAAAAATAAATTGTGGCAGCGAAAAATCATCATTTTGCTCCTGAGAACTTAAAACTTGTTAACACACATGTTAAAAATGAAAAACTTAATTTTTGCTCTGTTTAGAATGGCAAATAATTAAATATGTGTTTTTGGATAGAAAAATAATGAGGACTACCCAAGGGTTATTTTGAGCCACCACTTGGCCAGAGCCCTCCTCATGATATTGCTTAGCCTTGGTAGGAAGATCTCCTGAAATAGATGAAATTTCAATTTATTATGCCTTTAATTCACTTCCTGCAGCTAGCTGTTTATAGATTTTTAATAAATTATGTGGTAACTCGAAATTAGCTAAATTTTGGAGTGAGCTTAGCTCTTATACTCCAGTAGCTGTCATAAAGTTTATGGCTAAAATTGATGAACAGAAATGAAGAAACAAAATGGGAAAGAATCTAGGTGGAAATTGAATGTATAAATGAATAAACCTTTTTGAGTAATTAATTGAAATAAAATGGTTAGAATCTGAAATTCAGAAACAGCCACCCTAACTGTGAAGAAATAAATAAAATTCTTTTATATATGTACACAATCACCATCGAATTCAACTAAAACCTTTTTCACACCGACACCTTGCTTTGGTGGAGAAAATGCAAATATCTAAGTATGTCTAGGTGAATATGGCCTTCAAGGCCCTAGTCTTAGCATCAAAAGGGCAGCCGCCTTAAAACTTATGCATATCATGTAGAAGGCGTTCTTCCGGACGGCGACTACACCCTCGTCCCCGCAGAAGAGGAGCAAGTTCCGGAGCCCGACGCCGGTGCAGACGTGACCAACGCAGGAGCTAACTCTCAGCCCGAGCAGGAAGGCAAGCCCCGGAGCATGACCTAACTCTCACTAATTATGCACTTGAATTCTCTATGTTTGTGCATTACGTTTCTAGGAGTTGATTGAATACCATAGCTGCAATATTTTCCTAGTGCCTATGACTTGCAATACTAGTATGAAAGGATCGGTAGAGCATTGCTATAGGTTCGTTACAAGTCGAGTGATTTCCTGTCACTCGCGAGATATAGGAATTGCTTGTCTTTACTTATGTTGGAATCATAAGGATTGACGGGCGGATGATAGATGTAGATCTCCCGTCCGTGTTTGATAATTGGTTAAGGTCGGAAGGTGTGGATACTAAGTCAAGTTTTTGAACGTACCACATGCATGCCGGTATATGGGAGCCGGTAAGGCCCGTACCCAGATTGAAGCAGCTAGGGCCGATAGCCATCTCTCCTTGGAAAACTTTGTTTTCCCTTGCCGTACACTCGTGGATGTATGCGTGATGCTGTGAGTGAAGCAGTAAACCTTCATCCTAAGGAAGTGGACCCGGTTCCGAATTGTGGATCGATGGGAAAGGTTGGAAATGCTTGTACCTTTTATCGCAAGCAGAGTATCCGTGTGTGTTGGGTTTCCCCTGGCCAGGTAGCACAAATTCGGTTCGAACTGTCCGCTTCTCGCGGTTAATGAGACTGCTTGACCGTCAGGCCACATCGAGTAATAAGTGGAATTTGAGATTATGAAATTGTTCTATGAATTAAATTGTATTGCTACACTTGTATGCTTAGAGAGGATGCTAATCTAGAATGGTTAAATTTATTAGAATATGGTGCTAAAACTTGAAAGCAAGGATCTACTTTTAGTTGCTTTTTGGCAAACAAACCCACCAGCCAAAAGCCTTTCATTGTCTAGATGTCGGTGATGTAGTTTTCACCCGACGGGTAAGCCTTGCTGAGTATTAGTATACTCAGCCTTGCTTGTGGCACTATTTTACAGGTATAATTCTGGATTGTGGATGCTATGACTTGGCCTACCCAGGTTCCACCTGGCTGGGCACATCGAATGGGTCCCGTCCTCCGGCGAGGATCGGGAGGAGTAGCTTCGTGGCAGGCTTCATCACGGAGTTACCTGTTTCGTCGTTAGATTATTTACTTCCGCTGCAATGAACTCTAATTTCAGTTATGTTGAAACTTTAGATCCGCTGCAAGACTTGTGTACTCTGATTTTAAAATTTGCACTCGGTTTGTAATAACTACTTCTCTATGTGTGTAAGTTAATTTGTGGAATGTTGTAATCTCTGGAACTCACCTTCGTGTGGGCCTGCTGCTGTTACGATCTAGTTAAGTACGTGGTTTAATCGGGGTTTAATCCGACGGCGCTCCAGCTTATTCCGGATTAAGTGCCTGACTACGTGATTAGTGGTCTGAGGTACTTAACTTGGAATAATTTCGGAGTGGTCCGCCACAGCTGGCATCAGAGCCGAAACAGCAGCCCGGAGAGAGCAACAAACCTTTAATAAACGATTTTTGAATAAAACTTGCCAACTCGTGCTTCCGATGCGTTTTGCAAAGGAAAGTTAAGTTAGGACCGTTAAGGATGTTACCTAGAGCGTGAAGCCTATGTGGGTTAAGGGATCACGTTATGGTAGGTGGCAGATAGTATATTATGCTAACTTCCAGCACATTTCATTCTGTCATTTACTTTCCGCAATGGTGGGCGCAAGGTACGGCGATTGCTGTAACGTACCACGGCACTATATGAAAATATAGTGGCGGCACATAGTCAATACGCTGTGATGGCGTATGAAAATAGAATAGGATGGTGGGCGCAAGGTACGGCGATTGCTGTAGCGTACCACGGCATCATATGCAAATATGATGGCGGCACAAAGTCAATACGCTATGGTCAATAGCGTATGAAACTGTCAATATGTTGCCTCGGTGACATATGAACATTGCCCGTTCAATGTTAAACGTTCGGGTGCCACCTCTATAGTGGGTGGTAATGTATGGAGACGCTTTCGTGAGTGCTGGCACGAAAGGTTGATTATATATGCTCTGGAATGGAATTTTCTGCAGGTACACTAACCGCGATTTCGTACGTTGAAACGGATAGAGAATTCCGACTAGTTACTATAAGGAGAGACGAATATTGCCTAGCCACCGGCACTAACTTCGTAAGCCAAAGTCTATTGGCGTGTGTGTTGTGAGATCGAATAGGCCGCTCATGCATTACATCTCACTGAAATAATATCGATTTGTAACACGTGAACCCAAAACGAACCGTCGTCAAAGAAATTGAAATCACAACCCAAAACTCCTGCTGGGAACAATCTGTTTGCACCCTTATTTCGAAACTGAAAACGTTGTCAAATGAAAAAGTGTTCAACATGAAAGTTGTCATAGGTGTTATCTAGTTTGTACTGTAGAAATTTCAACCAATTTTGGTTCAGTAGAATAAGAGTTATGCTTAAAATGGTAACCCCCTTGTCTGCTGGAATTTCTGGGAACAACAGATTAGAAAATGGACTTTGGCAAAGTTTCTGCTAGAGGCTTAAAAAGCGAAAGTTGTCACAAATTTTGTCTAGTTTATGCTGTCCAAATTTCCACAAATTGGTTCAGCCAATTAAAAGTTATGCTCAAAATACCACTTCCTGTCTGCTGGAATTTCAGCAGAGAGTTAATTAAAAGATTGGGATTTTTGCGCCACCTAGGTCACTCGTTCTGTTTTTTGGGTTGAACTAAAAAGTTTATTGGAAGTTATCTGAACTGTATTATGGTCAAGTTGGGTAATGGTTGGTTTGTAGGTTTTGAGCTATGAAATTTTCCTACTCTGTCCATAATCTGATTACTCTCTTTAAATATATGTCGGTTCTCCCTTTATTTTGATGTCTATATTGCTGCCGCCTCACTTGTAGCTAGCTCTGTTGTGGCATGTCTAATTTTCAACACTTAAGTAAGCTGCAATTAAGTTAAGAAAGACAAGACTTTTGGACAAGTAGAACTCGATATATGAACCTAATACCGACTTCCTGTCTTGCTGAAAATTCTGGGGGCAGCCAGTGCAAAAATGTATTTTTGCACCATGAACCTCAAATTTGACGAAATGATGAACAGTAACCTTATACACAAACATGTCAAAACGCTCTGGTGAATTTTGAGAATTTTTGGTTTACTCAAGATGGAGTTATGAACCTTAAGGTTGCGGCCGGAAATATTGGATTCCTAATATCTAATGCATATCCTTCAACATGATTTTGTCAAAATTTTTACCACCTGAAGATGGTCTTCTAGGATGTAAGCTGGTTGCCAAAGTTAATTTGAAATTTATAATGGAGACACCCACAAAAGTTCAGCCCCAAGGGAATAAGGAAACTAGAGTTATAGGCAGAATTATAAAGTTCGGTGTGCTGAAAATCCATCTAAACCGAGAAGCCTAGATTGAAAGTTTTGACCACACTTAATCACTAGGTCAGCGTCTGAGAGGCAAACCAATGCGTAGATTACCAAATTCCTACTAACTGGCCAAGGACGAGAAATTTTGGATGCTGGAGCTAGGAGCTATGAATTCTCTCCTACGGAAACACAATCTGTCCAGAGTAATTCTTCTATAATTTTAATCTCTAATATCCTCCACATCTACGCTACCATAAGAACCTGTCCCAAAGCAAGGCAATATGGACTACTTCAATCCATTCTCTTTGTCCTAACCCTTCTAGACACTTGATCCACGTATGAAATAGGAGAATGTAATGACTTTGGATCAGCACGTGCTTCTTCCTTGGGCGTAATCATTAAATTAATACGTTAGTTAAGGGTGGATCAAGAACTTTGAACTTAGAAGGAGTATATGGATATGCAATGACTTGAACCAATCATGTAAATGTAGAGGTGTCAAGTATAACAATGTCCTATTACATGATGTGTAGGATCCGAACCCTCGACCTCCCTTAATGCTCGATTGAATACACCTCAATTCTCACACCTTGAGCGAATTGTTATCACTAACTCTCACATGCCGCGTGATTTTGATCACCCGCCCACTCTCGACTTTTGGTCCCCTATACTCAACTACCTTGATTTCTTGATCCTTGAATCCTTGTTTTATTCTTGCTCAAGGAAATAAAAATAAATGAGAACAAGACATAAGTTCGGTCAAGGTCACATCTGTATGCATAAAGGTTATCCGTACCTTCTTCATGCAATGGAATCATTCCGAGTAATTCATGTGCATGGGCATTGCATACCATTACCATGTCAATTGCACCATGAAAATCTTTTGGTACCTAACCACATGTGCATCTAACCCATGAGTGCTTCTTCCTCCTGGTGTCAATTGGATTGTCCCCTCTGAATTTATTGTGGTATTGTATTCCCTAACCTATGGTGCCGTGATGGAACCTAGGACCTCGTGTGTGCGCTGCAGCCACACGCTTGAGTCACTTGGGGCACACTGGTATCTTGGTATGTGGGAATATGACCCGCAAAAGACCTTTATTGACAACCCAAATCGATACTTCCTTACTCTCCCTAATTGTTCCGCAATGATGAATTTTAATTATGTGGTGTGAGGTCTACTAACTTGCATCACGGCATGTACGTCATACTCTCATAAGCATACGCACCATACGCTCATGTGCACGTGCATCATATCATGTGCACCTCATCATGAACATGCCAGTATACCATGGTAAAGTGCATAAGTTTGGCAATTTAGCAATTAAGATAAAAATTTGAGCAAGAATTTTCCAAAATTTCCATACCACACCACCTTTTCTAGGTGTGTTCCCTCATTGCCATAAGTAGATCTTTATTGCCCCATCCGTGTTGTTCCTCTTAGCTCATCTTAGAATTGGGCGGCAACCCCGTGTAACGTCATGCCATGATCGTTTAGTATGATATGGGCTAGTTTTAAAAATCTTTTGAGCACTCTTGTCATCTCATAACCTCGTTGTTCATTAACCCTCCCCAGAGTTTATTCCTAGTTCTTGTTGATATAAAAGTGGGTAAATCATTGATTAATTAAGACCTACAGTTGGTTAAGCGTCTTGCCTACGACTAGCTATAGTCTCAAAAGATCACCTTTGCCTACTGTTTCTCCCACCATCACCGCAGGGTCTCAAGGGCCAGTTTGACCCCCTCCGTATCCGTGCGTCGTGTGCTCTGCCCCGTTTACCAGTCCACTATCACCTTCGTCGTTTTTCCCTACCGCGGCTGGTCAACACTACCCCAGTTGCCGTCGTACCATCGTCCCGTCACCCAGGGAATCTCATTGCCGGCCCTACCTCCTGCTCTCGACACACCACTATCGCTGTTCCGCCCCGGCTGTCGATAAATGCAGCCTCTCCTATGGCTGCCATCACTCCATGGTGCTCCACTTGAGTCACACCACTCCATCGCTCTCGCCTCTCTTCGGCGACCTCCACGGTACCCAAGCTGCCCATTCCCAACCGTGTCCTCCATTCTTGGACAAGCAAACTCTGCCTCCACCTCTTCGTAAAGCCATGAGGAAGTTCCCCTCTCGGCAACCCACCTTGACGTTTAACCAAGATCCACGGCACCAACTTCATCGAAGGAGGAGTTCGCGCAGAGTCACCGGAGGATTCCGCAAGAATTAAGTCGACGAACAAGGAAGGATTCGACTTTTGACACCATCCATGGCTTGCCCCTTCTTTCCCCCGATTGGCCCTGGTGTTCACTGGACAATAGTGGTGTATTATTTTTGTTTTGTATGCCAAATCTTGATGCTCTTACTTTTCCATATCTACATTCATCGCCCGCACCCACATGAACGACGTTGATGTTATATCGGAGGTCTGGAATCAGTTATCATCTCTGAGCAGCAAACCTGTAAGAACTTGGGTGCGTTGTATCTGCGTTTCTTTGGCCAACACACCTTCCTTCTAATGAAATGTCCACCTTTCCTCCCTGTGCGAATCTCGGGACGAGATTCCTTTTAAGGGGGGTAGGCTGTGACATCTCTGATGTCAAAGAATTAAAAAGTGCAATTAAAATCAATACAACAGGGAATTGGGTTGAAATTCAAAAATTCGTCAAAAATTCAATTATAATTCAAAAACAAGGGTTGTTTTGGCACCCAACTAAAACTTAAACATCTCGGACAGCCCTTCGCGACAACCTCGCCACGGCGTTCGCGCCGACCGGTGACCCTCGAGCGGGAATGTCCGTCACGATCGAGGTTAGCCGTAAAATCCGTCCCGATCGAGCTATGTCCGTGACGATCGAGCCTAGTCAGTATGTCCGTGACGATCGAGCTATGACCGTGACGATCGAGCCTAGCCGGTAGTTTCCGTCACGATTCGAGGCTGCACGACAGGACCCTCGAGGCCCCGCCGTCCGTCGCGCTCGAGGCTCCGCAGCCAAGCTCGAGGGCTCACCCTCGAGCGACGTTCCGTCACCCTCGAGGCTCCGCAGCCAAAGCTCGAGGACTCACCCTCGAGCGACGTTCCGTCACGCTCGAGGCTTCGCAGCCAAGCTCGAGGGGGGCACTCACCCTCGAGTGGCGTTCCGACCATTCGAGGCTCGGGCAAGCTCGAGCTTGCGGTTCAAGCTCGAAGCGCCGGTAGCGCCTGGTCGAAGTGCCCGGTCCAAGCTCGGAAGTTGTGTCCCGCACCTCAAACTCCAACTTTTAATTTTACACGTTTCGAAGTTCAGCTCAAATTTTTGGAGAAAGTCAAAAGGGGCAAAGAGCTCCACGGGGCTGCCAGCTCGCCCCTGGCGCGCTCTGCTCCGGCCGGAGTCCGGCCGCCACGTGGCCGGCGTGTGGCGGAGACCGCGTCGGGTCGGCCGAGCTGTGGCGGCAGCTAGCTTTTGTCCTCACGCGTTTGTCCAAGCCTTCCGTACCGTCACTTCGCGGGCGACGGCGCACTGCTGCCTCGCGCCGCGGAGCGCCATCATGGCAAGCTCGCTCGGCACTGGTCGCAGCGCGCAGCGCCGCCCGCAGTCGCGATGCTCGCTCGCTACGCGCCAAGGAGCACTGTGGAGGATCCCCAGCGATCACGCCACAATCTTCCTCGCCCAATCGTGTCGCGCGCGCTCTGTTCGAGCTCGCCGCGCCATCAATGGCGACCGCGACAGCCACCCACGCGCTCGCACGCTCCCGAGGCCGCACAGTGCCTCCCTTGCGTGCCCAAGCACTCCACCGCGCACTCCCACCCCTCCTCTCACTCGCCTCACTTGGTCATTTCCACTTCCCCGCGCTCGCTCGGTCTTCTTCCTCCTCGCCGACGCGCAAGCCGAACCCAAGCTCTTCGCGAAATTCCTCGTCCACGCATCCACCATTCCCCAATCCATCCCGCACGGAGCTAGTCCACTCCACCAGCTCCAAAACCCCCAACTTTCCCCAAGCTATTGTCCCTTCTCCGGCGAGAATTTGCGATTTCCCCAAATCGCGAATTCCGGCCGTCGAAGCACCCGCACGTCGAGACCCTACTCCGAGCCGTCCCCGAGCTTCCTCGAGCACGCCATTAGCTTCCCAAGCTCTGCTGGTGCTCAAGGACCTCTCCCCCCTCCGCGAACGACCCCGAGCTCGCCGGCGTAGAAGCCGCGGCGGCCGCGCCGCCACCACCTCGTCGCCGGCGAAACTCCGACCATCCCCGGCCTCCCAACCGTCCCCCAAACGACTCGTGGTGAGCCCAGGAATCTTTTCCCCCTCTTCCCCGAGCCCAGTTCGCCGTGGTTTGCCCGGCGTAACTCCGGCGAGCTCCGAGGGCCATTGTTCATCGTCTACCTCTTTCCAGGGTCTTTCGTGCAAAAGTGCAGGACCTGTTCGCGAAAGTTTGAAAGTTCTAGGGTTCTCGGTGAAAATAGATTCTTACCCTAGATTTGATTTTTCCCGAATCTTGTAAAATCGATTAAAAATCGTAGAAAAAATCGGAAAAATGTGCAAAAAAATACTCTCTGGAATCGTTAGAGTCTAAACTACAATCTCTATTAGACATGTTATTGCTTTTAGTGAACTGTTATTGAATTAAAAATCAAACTAGGAAAACCTAAAGTTGTGCACCATTTCAAATCCATAGCTCCGCTGGGGTTGAGCTTTGGGTATGTTGTGCATATAGGCTTTTGGACAGCTTGTGTCCAAAGGAGACTCAAAAATATGATGTGTAGCTCTAGTTATAGATTTAAATGTGTTTTCTGACTTTCTGCAGTAAAGAAATTGTTAAAAAATAATTGTGCAGCGAAAAATCATCATTTTGCTCCTGAGAACTTAAAACTTGTTAACACACATGTTAAAAATGAAAAACTTAATTTTTGCTCTGTTTAGAATGGCAAATAATTAAATATGTGTTTTTGGATAGAAAAATAATGAGGACTACCCAAGGGTTATTTTGAGCCACCACTTGGCCAGAGCCCTCCTCATGATATTGCTTAGCCTTGGTAGGAAGATCTCCTGAAATAGATGAAATTTCAATTTATTATGCCTTTAATTCACTTCCTGCAGCTAGCTGTTTATAGATTTTTAATAAATTATGTGTAACTCGAAATTAGCTAAATTTTGGAGTGAGCTTAGCTCTTATACTCCAGTAGCTGTCATAAAGTTTATGGCTAAAATTGATGAACAGAAATGAAGAAACAAAAATGGGAAAGAATCTAGGTGGAAATTGAAATGTATAAATGAATAAACCTTTTTGAGTAATTAATTGAAATAAAATGGTTAGAATCTGAAATTCAGAAACAGCCACCCTAACTTGTGAAGAAATAAATAAAATTCTTTTATATATGTACACAATCACCATCGAATTCAACTAAAACCTTTTTCACACCGACACCTTGCTTTGGTGGAGAAAATGCAAATATCTAAGTATGTCTAGGTGAATATGGCCTTCAAGGCCCTAGTCTTAGCATCAAAAGGGCAGCCGCCTTAAAACTTATGCATATCATGTAGAAGGCGTTCTTCCGGACGGCGACTACACCCTCGTCCCCGCAGAAGAGGAGCAAGTTCCGGAGCCCGACGCCGGTGCAGACGTGACCAACGCAGGAGCTAACTCTCAGCCCGAGCAGGAAGGCAAGCCCCGGAGCATGACCTAACTCTCACTAAATTATGCACTTGAATTCTCTATGTTTGTGCATTACGTTTCTAGGAGTTGATTGAATACCATAGCTGCAATATTTTCCTAGTGCCTATGACTTGCAATACTAGTATGAAAGGATCGGTAGAGCATTGCTATAGGTTCGTTACAAGTCGAGTGATTTCCTGTCACTCGCGAGATATAGGAATTGCTTGTCTTTACTTATGTTGGAATCATAAGGATTGACGGGCGGGGATGATAGATGTAGATCTCCCGTCCGTGTTTGATAATTGGTTAAGGTCGGAAGGTGTGGATACTAAGTCAAGTTTTTGAACGTACCACATGCATGCCGGTATATGGGAGCCGGTAAGCCCGGTACCAGATTGAAGCAGCTAGGGCCGATAGCCATCTCTCCTTGGAAAACTTTGTTTTCCCTTGCCGTACACTCGTGGATGTATGCGTGATGCTGTGAGTGAAGCAGTAAACCTTCATCCTAAGGAAGTGGACCCGGTTCCGAATTGTGGATCGATGGGAAAGGTTGGGAAATGCTTGTACCTTTTATCGCAAGCAGAGTATCCGTGTGTGTTGGGTTTCCCCTGGCCAGGTAGCACAAATTCGGTTCGAACTGTCCGCTTCTCGCGGTTAATGAGACTGCTTGACCGTCAGGCCACATCGAGTAATAAGTGGAATTTGAGATTATGAAATTGTTCTATGAATTAAATTGTATTGCTACACTTGTATGCTTAGAGAGGATGCTAATCTAGAATGGTTAAATTTATTAGAATATGGTGCTAAAACTTGAAAGCAAGGATCTACTTTTAGTTGCTTTTTGGCAAACAAACCCACCAGCCAAAAGCCTTTCATTGTCTAGATGTCGGTGATGTAGTTTTCACCCGACGGGTAAGCCTTGCTGAGTATTAGTATACTCAGCCTTGCTTGTGGCACTATTTTACAGGTATAATTCTGGATGTGGATGCTATGACTTGGCCTACCCAGGTTCCACCTGGCTGGCACATCGAATGGGTCCCGTCCTCCGGCGAGGATCGGGAGGAGTAGCTTCGTGGCAGGCTTCATCACGGAGTTACCTGTTTCGTCGTTAGATTATTTACTTCCGCTGCAATGAACTCTAATTTCAGTTATGTTGAACTTTAGATCCCGCTGCAAGACTTGTGTACTCTGATTTTAAAATTTGCACTCGGTTTGTAATAACTACTTCTCTATGTGTGTAAGTTAATTTGTGGAATGTTGTAATCTCTGGAACTCACCTTCGTGTGGGCCTGCTGCTGTTACGATCTAGTTAAGTACGTGGTTTAATCGGGTTTAATCCGACGGCGCTCCAGCTTATTCCGGATTAAGTGCCTGACTACGTGATTAGTGGTCTGAGGGTACTTAACTTGGAATAATTTCGGAGTGGTCCGCCACACCAAGATCCACGGCACCAACTTCATCGAAGGAGGAGTTCGCGCAGAAGTCACCGGAGGATTCCGCAAGAATTAAGTCGACGAACAAGGAAGGATTCGACTTTTGACACCATCCATGGCTTGCCCCTTCTTTCCCCCGATTGGCCCTGGTGTTCACTGGACAATAATGGTGTATTATTTTTGTTTTGTATGCCAAATCTTGATGCTCTTACTTTTCCATATCTACATTCATCGCCCGCACCCACATGAACGACGTTGATGTTATATCGGAGGTCTGGAATCAGTTATCATCTCTGAGCAGCAAACCTGTAAGAACTTGGGTGCGTTGTATCTGCGTTTCTTTGGCCAACACACCTTCCTTCTAATGAAATGTCCACCTTTCCTCCCTGTGCGAATCTCGGGACGAGATTCTTTTTAAGGGGGGTAGGCTGTAACACCCCTGGTGTTTAAAGCGTATAAATAAGAGTGATTAAACAAACTAAGGCACTAAACCCTAAAACTAAAATCACTAGTGGGAATGAGAATTACACATGAGGATTGTTAAGTTTGTACTCGTGCATTGGTTTTTTTTTGAAATTTGAACCCTACAAAAACTTTTCTAGTACAATCTAAACATCTTCTCTTACAAGTTGCACGGCAAAACTCTAAACACATATACTCTCGAGACGACGCATAAAAATCTCCTAAAAAGAAGTCAGGATTGTACGGCAAATTAAGTAACGCTTCTATGTCCCTAAAGGTCTGAAAGGACTAATGGCTCATATGAAGTCAACACATGAAATAATTCCAACTAAAGATATTAATGACCTTCTGAAGGCAAGGTTTTAATTTAAAATTATAACTAAGAGTAGTGCACATCACAAACGTCTATGAAAGGTTGTAGTTCTTTTCCTGTTTCGAAACACCTATCTTTGGGAAAGTAATTTCTAATTATAAAACCAAACCACTTTCTCAAATGAAAGTTGTGTATCTAAAAATGTCATTTGCAACCCTGGTGAGATATGTATATCTCAGAGCCTTTATCCACCACACATAGGAAATCAAGTTTGAAAAGACCAATTTAACCATGAGATGAAAAACACACGGCCACACACCCTTTTTAAGGGAGCACACTTCGGGCTATAAATAAAATAATATTTAGAGTGCTCCTAATGTTCTTAGTAAAATAATTGTTAAGGATTTAATGTTAGGGTTTAAACACTTGGACTAATAAAGCTTGTAGTTCTAATCATGGCCTACATGTGGCAATCTTGTGGTGTTAGTAATAAAAATAAAGTTTTGTTCCCAATATGAGCTTTCATAAAATTACAAAGGATGTAAATTAATTAATATTTTAGTATATGTTAAGTTGTCGATGACATAATTAAAAGTTGAGCATATAAAATAAATAAGCTTTTAACCTCCATGTATGTGTCCATGTTTTAACTATAAGTTAAAATAAGATTTTACTCCCCAAATAAAAGGGGGTAGGACTTTAAATTGAAAACTCTCTTTGAGTATCATACCTATGATGTTTAGTGACACTATAGAAGGGTTTAATAAAGGCGGAAGCGGTGAAATAAAATAATTAATAAAAGGAATTGGGAAGGAATTTATGATTTTACCCACCTGTTGAAAAAGAGAGAAAACTTGGACTAACACTACCAAATGAGGAAGTTATTTAAGACTTGAGTTTTGGTCTTACAAAGGTGGATTAGTATGCAAATAAAACACCTCCTCTTTTCTACCTTGTTCGAAATATCTTTGGAAGCAATTAGAATTATGGAAATTGAATTTGGATTAAAATTATGACATGTAAAGAAAGCCCAAATTCTCTAATATAACTATGATGGGTAAAAGGCTTATAAAAGACTAGGTCTCAAATGTGGAATTTACATCTTTTTCCCCATATTTTTGGAGTTGAATTGATAAGGCCAAAAAATTCATACCAAATTCAAATTCAAATCTTTTTTGAATTTAAAACTGCACCTAAACCAAGAATGCTTTACAACTTTTCAAACCTCCATTGTAACACTGATGTTCTAAGGTTTCCAAAATGTATTTATTCGTAATTTTTTGGACATCGGGAGCTATTTCTTTTAGGGCAAAACTTTTAAATTGAAAATTTTTTTCTCTCTCTCTTACAGCCCGGCCCCACCTGTCAGCCCCTTCTTCCTCCTCACGCCCTCCCTCTCCTGCACGTTGCCAGCATGCAGTGGGCAGCAATGGAGGAGGCGCCACGGGTCCCTGGCGCCCTCTCCTCCTCCTTCCCCACGCGAAATCCCTTCTCTACCCTCGCGGACACCTCCTATTTAAGCTCCCTGGCGCCCAAACCTAGCCCCTTCCCTGTTCTGAGCAGCCGCCCCCATTGCTGCCATGGGTGCTCTGCTCGAGCTCGACCCCGCTGCCCTGCTGCCCTACGGCCTCCACTGCGCCGCCCCAAACCTTCTCCTCCACCTCTCCAACGAACCTGGCCACCCAGCAGCCCTCTTTCCCACCTGCAGCGCCGCCGCCATGGCCATCAATGGCTGCAGCCGCCCCTGCTCGCCGTCGCCCCCTTCCCGGCCTCCAATCCCCGGTCCAAGGTGGGGAATGGATAGCCCTCGTCGCGGTGATGCTCCCCATGCCCTTCCCCTCGCCAAGACCTCGCCGACGGTGGGGATTCGCCGTCAATGGGCCGGCCAAGGGCCTCTCTTCATCTTCTTCCTTCTGCAGGGTTCCCAATGTAAGATTCCAGGGCTTAGCTGTGACGTTTTGAAAAGTTCCGGGGGCTGGATTTGAAAAGTCGAACTGCAGATCTAGGGTTTCCTGCAGTGAACTTGTAAATTCGATATAAAATCGTAGAAAAATCATAAAAATACAAACCAAAATTCTCTTTGTACTCCTGGTGATGTATATTTCATTCCCTACACAGCATGTATATGCTTTTATTGCTTGGTTTCAGGCTCTAAAAATCAAACTTTGAAAATGAACTTTTGTGCATAATTCCTAAACTACAGCAGCTATGAAAGTGATCTTTGGATATGTTGTGTATAGTGGCTTTGGACAGCTTGTGTCCAAAGGAGACCAAAAAATATGGTGTGTAGCTCCAGATATGAATTAAATTGTGTTTTCTGACTTTTTGCAGTAAAGAAATCACTAAAAATAAACTGTGTAGCGAAAAATCACCATTTTGCTCCTGAGAACTTAAAACTTGTTAGCCACACATGTTAAAATGAAAAACTTAATTTTTGCTCTGTTTAGGATGGTAAATAAATAAATATGTGTTTTTGGATAGAAAATATTGAGGACTACCCAAGGGTTGTTTTGAGCCATCACTTGGCCAGAGCCCTCCTCATGCTTATGCTTAGCTTTGGTAGGAAGATCTCCTGAAATGGATAAATTTTCAATTTATTATGAATTTAACTCACTTCCTGCAGCTAGCTGTTTATAGATTTTTTAATAAATTATGTGTAGCTCGAAATTAGCTAAATTTTGGAGTGAGCTTAGCTCTTATACTCCAATAGCTGTCATAAAGTTTATAGCTAAAATGTTAAGCAGAAATGGAGAAACAAAATATAGAAAGAATCTAGGTGGAAATTGAAATATATAAAAGAATAAACCTTTTTGGTTAATTAATTGAAATAAAATGGTTAGAATCTAAAATTCAGAACAGCCACCCTAATTTGTGAAGAAATAAATAGAATTCTTTTATATATGTACACAATCATCATCGAAGTCAAATAAAACCTTATCTACACCTACACCTTGTTTTTGTGAGAACAATAGAAATGCCTAAGCTGGTCTAGGTGGTTATGGCCTCAAATGCCCACCGTGCTTTATTTGGAACATTGAAATCGCTGTAAATCTTATGCATATGCATCTCGTATAGATCCCGGAGTATGCGTACCGTCCCGGATTCCGAAGAAGGACCACAAGAAGGATGGGAGAATGCCGCTGAAGCAAGTCAAACTAACCCTATCTTAGCCCAAGATTTGAGTTGAGCAAAAAGGCAAGCCCCGGAGCATGACCTAACTCTCACTAAATTATGCACTTGAATTCTCTATGTTTGTGCATTACGTTTCTAGGAGTTGATTGAATACCATAGCTGCAATATTTTCCTAGTGCCTATGACTTGCAATACTAGTATGAAAGGATCGGTAGAGCATTGCTATAGGTTCGTTACAAGTCGAGTGATTTCCTGTCACTCGCGAGATATAGGAATTGCTTGTCTTTACTTATGTTGGAATCATAAGGATTGACGGGCGGGATGATAGATAAACCTTCATCCTAAGGAAGTGGACCCGGTTCCGAATTGTGGATCGATGGGAAAGGTTGGGAAATGCTTGTACCTTTTATCGCAAGCAGAGTATCCGTGTGTGTTGGGTTTCCCCTGGCCAGGTAGCACAAATTCGGTTCGAACTGTCCGCTTCTCGCGGTTAATGAGACTGCTTGACCGTCAGGCCACATCGAGTAATAAGTGGAATTTGAGATTATGAAATTGTTCTATGAATTAAATTGTATTGCTACACTTGTATGCTTAGAGAGGATGCTAATCTAGAATGGTTAAATTTATTAGAATATGTGCTAAAACTTGAAAGCAAGGATCTACTTTTATTGCTTTTTGGCAAACAAACCCACGCAGCCAAAAGCCTTTCATTGTCTAGATGTCGGTGATGTAGTTTTACCCGACGGGTAAGCCTTGCTGAGTATAGTATAACTCAGCCTTGCTTGTGGCACTATTTTACAGGTATAATTCTGGAGTGTGGATGCTCTGACTTGCCTACCCAGGATCCACGCTGGCGGCACATCGAATGGGTCCCGTCCCTCCGGCGAGGAT